>CADDIJ020000629.1:10133-36972 GCA_902809745.2 Tetradesmus lagerheimii
CCCCCCCCCCCCCCAAAGCCTGGTGGCAGCACGCAGCCTCACAGTCAAGGTGGGCGCTGCTCTGCTTTCTTCTTTTTCATATTGTTCCTTTTCTCTTTAACTTGCTTTAGAGCTTCATGGCAGCACACAGCTTCAGAGCCAAGGCGGGTGCTGCACATGCTGCTCTTTGGTGATGTGGTGGGCGTGCCAGCTTGCTTTTCAAGGGGGCGAGAGATGAGTTGTCACGAGCAGAGGCACGGCAAGGGTGGCAGGGCAGGGGCAGGGGATCCTGCTGGCGTGACATCCCCCCAGCCTGGTGGCAGCACGCAGCCTCACAGTCAAGGTGGGCGCTGCGCATGCTGCTTTGCTTTTCGTTCTTCTTTTTCTTTTGTTTCTTGATTTTATAGCTTGCTTTTTGAGCTTGATATCACGGGCAATACAACGCAGTGCAGCACTGGCAGGTCTAGATGGGGCCCCACTCGCATGTCTAGGAGGGTGCTGCACATGCTGCTCTTCGGCACAGGCTGTTGGTGTGCCAGCAGCCTTAACTGCACGTCACAACTGCAGCCCTTTCCTCCCTGTGTGTTAAGATCCTCATACCGCAATGGTTTGATGAAGGTGTGGTGCTGCTGCTGCTGCTGCTGCTGCAGGGTCCAGTGCGCTTGTGATAAAGGGTGACGTCACTCTGGAGTGCAGCAACCTTCGCCATCATCGCTCACAAAATTTGCATACTGCTGCTGCTGCAGGGCCCGGTGCGCTTTGGTGCAGGCATTGTGATCAAGGGTGACGTCACTCTGCACAGCAGCCACCTTTGCCTTTGTCGCTCGCTATAATCTCATGCTGCTGCTGGCACTGTGCTGCTGCTGCTGCTGCTGCTGCAGGGCCCTGTGCGCTTTGGCGCTGGCATTGTGATCAAGGGTGACGTCAGTCAGCAGCAACCTTTCCCTTCATCGCTCGCTGAAGCTTCCTCGCTGCTGCTGGCATTGTGCTGCTGCTGCAGGGTCCTGTGCGCTTTGGCGCTGGCATTGTGATAAAGGGTGATGTCACTCTGGAGTGCAGCAACCTTCGCCATCATCGCTCGCAGAATTTGCATGCTACTGCTGCTGCTGCTTCTGCAGGGTCCTGTGCGCTCTGGTGCAGGCATCGTGATCAAAGGTGACGTGACTCCTGCACAACAGCGTCCTTTGCCTTTGTCGCTCGCTGTAATCTCATGCTGTTGCTGGCACTGTGCTGCTGTCGCTGCTGCTGCTGCTGCTGCAGGGCCCGGTGCGCTTTGGCGCTGGCATCGTGATCAAAGGTGACGTCACTCTGGACTGTAGTGAAGCCACGCCAGTGACCATCCAGGCCACCACATTCAACATCGGAATCCACAAGGTGGCAGCACCAGCAGAGGCACCCGCAGTGCCAGCTGGAGCACCTGCAGCTGCACCCGCATTCGCTTAGCGCGGCAGCATACGGGATAGCATGAAAGCAGCGGCAGCAGCAAGTGACGTAGCCCAAGCAGGGGTGCTGCGGCATGTAGTTGAGGTAGGAATGGGGCAGGGATGGCAAGAAAATGTTACTGACAGCAGCAGCTGCAGCAGCAGCAGCAGCAGATGCTACAGCTGGCCAAACACGCTGCAATGCTTTCAATGTGCTGCCAGTGAAACCTGGATGCATGGAGCACACAGCCTTTGACTTTTGCTAGCATTGGAGTAGGGATACCATCTGGGTGCAAGAACTAGCTGCAACATCTCGTGCCGCAGCTGGTGCATCTGTTTGTTGGATTAGCAGAGGTTGTTGGCAGCTGCAGCTGCCTGGTTTGCAATCATTGGCAAGCATGGCTGCTTTTAGCAATTTGGCAGGAGCAGCAGCAGCAGCGGCATGTTGCTGCAGCGGTCACAAAGTGGCAGCGGTGCCAGCATAGGCAGTTGCTGATCCTACCGCAGCTGCAGCTGTGCCGCTCCATATGCAGAGGTGTTGCAGAACAGCACACTGTGGTTGTTGGGAAGAAGCGGTCAGCAACAGCAGAAGCAACAGCAGAAGCAGCAGCAGTGCAGCGAAGAGATCTTGGTTGTGCATCGCCTGGTCAGACCTTTCATTGGTGTGCAGCGCCAGTTCAGGCAATGCATTGGCCTGCTTTTGGCATGCTTTCTTTGAAAGCCTCTTGTCTCTACTACTGACTGCTGGCATGTGAGCGAGCAAATTTTGTGATGCAAGTTTCAATGAGTTCATGGCTGTAATCAGTGGCATGGCAGATTTTCGTTGAGTGCAGCAGTACTAGAACCATCTAGCATGGAGGAGCAGAGGTCTGCAACTCTCTACACTAGAACCAGTTGGCAAGGAGAGGACTGAAGTGCAAGCATGCCAGCCATGATAGCGAGCAGGGTCCCATCAAGACATGTAATACATGCACTTGGTGAGTGCTGCATTTTGTTGCCTGTATTGAGCAATCTGCACCGCTGTTCACAGAGATCATCACAGAACACAGGCGGACTGTACCGTATCTATATACGGTAGTCGGGATCATCATTGCAGGGATGACACCCCCTGATTTCGATGACTACCTCAACCGCCCGTGCCTCAGAATCTGAGCAGCTGTTATTCCATTCAAGGTGCAATACCCATGTCGCGGATCGAACCCAGCTAGCAATGCTCGTAGTCATACAGTTGATGGGTTTAGCGGACGGTGGTTAGCTGTGATCAGCCAGCTGCGGCCCCACACAGAGCAGCCTGGCAGCGCAGACAGACAGTTTGTCGTTTGTGGTTAAATTAAAAGCAAGTTCAAGGGCTGTGTGCGCCAGCAGGTCGATGACGTGGGAGGTTGAAGGTGAGAACCGAAATGCAGAGCTTACATCCATCTGCAATAGTTTCATGCCACCTAAGAATTAAGGTGGCAGCTGCACCGAACACTCAGCAGCTTTGTCGCACACCTTTGACTGTGGCACTGGGTTGTTGAGCAGCGGGTGCACTCGTGAGCCCCCAGCTGAACAATTGGCTGCCTCATGGTGCTTTCAGGTGCAATTAAAGCCCGCTGAGGGCTGACTACGGCAGTACAACCGCTAGACAGGGCCAGACAGCTTGACCTTTGACCAACCACCAGTCGTCCGTGTCCGGCACCAGCAGACTAAGCCTTCCTGCAGCAGATTAGCACATTTAACATGGATTTGTTCAACCTAGTCACGGCGCAGGGGTCGTATCTGGGCGGTAGCAACAGCAACATCGTCACCTGTCGACAACCTGGCTACCTGCTCGTCCCAGCAGGTTGGCACCAACAGCACCGCACAGCTGGTTCAGATAGTACAGGCTCCCACCCAAGTTGCTGTAGTACCTGCAGCTTCGGGCTTGATGGTGCAGCAGCAGCCCTACATGGCACCAACCTACATGGCATCAGCGCTGGTGAAGTGCTGCAGCACCAGCTGATTGCACAGGCACCTGCAGGCAGCTTCACAGCAGCAGATGGATGCTTTGTGCAGCAGTACACACCTGCACCGCTGCCAATGGCGCCAGCAGCTGCAGAGCAAGTGAATGTGACAGAGGAAAGCGTGCAGCTGGAGTGCATGGTGCTGCAGCAGCAGCTCTCACAGAAGCAGCAACTGGCACAGCAGCTAGCGCAGCATCGCACTCTGGTGCAGCCACAGCAGCAGGTGATGACCCTGCAGCATCAGCTGCCGCAGCAGGCCCGCATGGCCACTGTGTACGACAGCAGTGCAGGCAGCAACACAGTGCAGCTGCTGCAACCAGGGCAGCAGCAGCAGCTGCTGGGTGTGACAGCAGGCAGCGCAGCAGGCGGCTTCAACATTGCAGGCGTTGACCCCATGTTTGGCAGCTCCTGCAGCTTTGCCAGCGCATGCAACGTCCTCACACCTGCAAGCCCCAGCGAGGAGCTGGTCCAGGCGTCGTTCCTGCAAGCACAGCAACAGCAGCAGCAAGGTGCGCTAGATGGTGCTGCAGCAGCACTGCAGCTGCTGCCCAGCAGCAGCAGTGATGGCATGCTGCTAGCTGCTCTGCACAGCCAGGACTCCCTGGACAGCTTTAGCAACAGCTACACCAGTGGCAGCGACGTGTCAGGGGATACAGCTGGTGGCGACAGCAGGGCAGGCTTCAAGGACCTGGCAGGAACTGGGGTGTTCTACCCCCCTTCGCTTGACAGGGGCATGGCTCCGCATGGCAGCTACAGGGGAGACAGGGACATGCCAGCAGGCGAGTACAGCAGACAAGCAGCACGGCAGGGCAGCTCCAGCAGTCGCAGGAACAGCAGCGAGCCCTCTGCTGACAGGGGCGCAGCACCGCAGGACACCTACACCAGCGACAGGAACACAGGCCGCGCCTATGGTGCTGGCGCTGCAGCATATGGCAGCCGCAGTGGTGACAGGGACTGGAACAGGGGGGGTAGCTGGCAGCGCCGCGATGGCGTGCTTGTGGTGCCATGCACTGGAAAGAGCTCACCACGCTGCGGGCCAGAGCCAGGGGCAGCAGCAGCAGCATACAATGCTCATGGCGCTGCTGCAGCATCTAGTGGCTGCAGCAGCCCTGGTGGCAGTGGTGGCAGCAGGGGTGGTGTTGGGCCTAATGCTCCGCAGCAGCAGCAGCAGCAGCAGCAGCGCTGGGGCCGCTCACAGCAGCGCGGTTTCTGGCCGCGCGGCGCACCTCACAGCAGCCCAGACAACCAGCGCAGCACGCCTGACCAGATGTCATTCTTCGAGACCATCATGAGCAAGAGCAACTACAGCCGCAACCTGGCTCAGAAGCAGCAGCAGCAGCGTGTGCTGCCGTGCAGGTCTGTTGGCAGGTACAACGTGAGCCTGCTGGGCTGCAGCGGGGGCTTTGCAGACATCGACTTGGAGCAGCTGTGCAGCAGTGCCAGCATGAACACAGACATCATTGAGCTGCTCGGCGGCTACAGGCGCAGGACGGTTGATGTGGTGCAGAACCAGCAGTACGGCCACCTGTCAACAAGGGCCAGGCACGACTTGATCGCGCGCTCCAGCGGCAATGCTCGCGGCATTGACGTTGTGCCTGATGATGATCGCGCGAGCCGCGGCAGCGATGCGGGTCATGCGCGGCATGGCACAGGCTACGGTACCCCGCGCAGCCGGTCCTATAGGTCCAGCTTTGAAGCAGCATCTGCTAGAAGTGCAGCTGCTGTTGCGGAGGCAGCTGCCATTGTGGCGGCATTCGCTGCGGCAGCAGCCGAGGGTGGGCAGCCGACCTCTGCGGTTGCTGATGCACCAGGAGGGCCAGCTGGCATGCAGGGTTGTGAGGCAACAGAGCGCACAGCTGCTGACAACCCAGCAGGTGACGCAGATGCCTAGTCGATGTGACGGAGCTGTAGTCCAGTAGTTATTCTTCATGTGGCAGATGTGCAGTCTCATCAGTGGGGAGTGGGGCTGCAGCAGCCAGGTGCATGCAGAAGTGCAGGGGTGATTTTACCTAGCAGCTGCAGGCCGGGGTGCTTGGACTGTGGCAAGATCTGGCGTGTGGTTTCGTTGACAGTTTGCTTCACAGGTGTGAGCCTGGCAAACGCTGCTGTGTTTGATGAAAGGGCAGTCACATAGTTGGGGATTGCTGTGATCGGAGTGTTTCACTTTTTGTCAAATGATATGTGATCGGTACACCTACTTGTGTTGTGAAGCCTTGTCGTGAATAGGTCGTGATTCAAAGCGTGGTGGTGTGTGACACCAATGCCCTGCTTCCTGTCTAACAGGCTGTTGCGGAACACAACAGGCATGGTCAAACAGTCTCAGGAGTGCAGAAACTGCTGTGTCACAGCACAGGTGGAACGTGTGTGTGCAACTGTGAATCCTGTGTGTTACTACATGCATGCTGTTATCAAGGTGTGGAAACAGCATCTGCATGGCATAATTGCTTCTTGATGCCGTGCATGGCTCTGCTGCAATGCTGCACCTGAAACTGTACACAGGAGCTTGACAGGGCTGCAGAAGGGTTTTGCGCCAAAAGAAACATGGAGACACACTCCTCTGTCTTGCTGCACTGCATGGGGTGCATGAGCTGTACTGCATCCTGTGCTACTGTTGAACGCCGAGGGTTGAGCGGCTTGTTTACTGTGAAGAGATGGAACCGGGCAGCCTATGCTGGTTACGAGCAGCTACAGGCTGCATGACATGAAGCTAATGAGCAACGTGGGCAGCATCGTACACAACAACTGAGACAGCACCCTTTGCATTGGGGAGGCGGGGTGGTGATGGATTTGTCGTGTCTAGGCTTCAGACGCAGCTCTCCAGTGGGGTTAGGAAAGATGGTGAAGATGGATGGGTTGCATCTGCCTGATGCCGTAGATGTGCGGCATTGAGGTTTGCGTGTTACAACATATTATTGCTGTTACATAACAGGTTCTGTTTATGGAAAGGCAACTTGGGTGCAGGGCTTGTTGGCAGCCGCTATGGGGCCTTGGAAGCAGGGACACAGTGGCAAGGAGGCTGATACTGGATCATTACGTAGTGTTGGCGCTGATGACTATGTCACCACTAGTATCAAGGATTATTTTTTGGTGGCGGTGCTGACGTTGCGTTGCTGCCTTCTTGTGCTGACTGAGATTATATGGCACTACATACTGCTGGGCACATACGATTGTGGAGTGGTTGCATTGCGCCACCCAGTTGGTTGCAGTTTCAAGCAACGCACACAGGTGTTACAGTAGCACCCAGAGTTGCAGAAAGCGTTACATCAATAGCAGCACACATACCTGCTGTTGTTTGATTCTGCGGCATACTGGCATTGCCCCTCTTGTAGGCTACAGCAGCCGCTAGTATGATTGCACCTGGACGCCTGTCACTCTATTAATGCTCTGGCGGTTTTGATATCAGAGAAAGAACCAGAGACAGCCATAGAGGAGCCCCTGCATGCTTGTCGCAGACAGGTTGCTTTAGATGTACTGTAGTTTATGCATGTGGGAGCGCACATGCTGTTGTGTAGCACTCTTCTACCATGTCACAATAACAAACAATAACTACGTACTGTGTTAGGACCAAAGTGCCAGATACTAGACCTCTGTGCGGTGGGAAATCACCCTTGCCTGATGATTGCAAGGGGTGAATGTCATGTCCTTTGTCTCCAGGTGATGGTAACCTGTCGGGTTTTGGCCAGCTTTTTTGTGTTCGAGCGGTTGTCATGATGCAGGTGGTGCCTACTGCATATGGCTGCACCTACGCTTGCACACCATGTGCTGCGGTACTAAGTGAGGGCCAGTCTGGCATTCACCATTGTGCATACCAGAAGAGGTGGCTGCCGAGTTCCAGCAACTATCCTACATCTGTCATGCCACATGCATGCCTGGCTTCAGTCATTGTGTTTTAAAGACAAGCCAGCAAGGGTTGAGGTTTTTGTGAGCTGTGCTGGCATTCCCTATCTGGTCAAAGGTTGGTCGTGGTATGGTTTCCTGCGTGCTATTTGGGTATGGTATGGGCTTGGTGTCGCTAACTGCATGTGATCTCAGTGGGGCGCACATAGGGTGCTTGGTATGCTTGTCAGCTGATTGCTAAATGGTCATGGTATGGTTTCCTGCGTGCTATTTGGGTATGGTATGGGCTTGGTGTCGCTAACTGCATGTGATCTCAGTGGGGCGCACATAGGTTGCTTGGTATGCTTGTCAGCTGATTGCTAAATGGCAACCTGTTGCAGCCGCTGACAGCAATGGACAGGGTTTGGGGTTTTGTATGGCCAGTTGCAGGCTTCAGGCTCCTGCTGGGGTTCAAGAGCCTGGTGAATCGGGATAACATGTGGCGTTCGCAGAGTTTGCTTGTGGGGTGTGGAACCTGTGTTTGGCACTACAGGATGTTGGTCACAGGTGGCTGGGAGGTGATGCTTTTGCTGTTACTACGTGCCGTTCATGTTGGTGAGCGTACAACATAACATTCATGTTTCTGGGCATACAACATTACCTACATGTATGTATGCCAAGTTGGCACGGTGGTGCACGGTAATCATGCAAGCTGCTGGAAATGCAGTGCGCTGCACTCACAGTTCTGACAGCTGCTGAAACGCAGTGTGCTACAGCGGTCCCTCAACAGCTGCTGCGGGTTGATGCTAGCGGTGCCCTTATGCTGCACCTCATGTGTTGAAGTCTTGGATGTATCAGATGCATAGTGCGGTCACAGCAACAGATGCATTAGTAGAGGTCTCAGTGGTGCACGAAGGCATGGTGGCTTTCATAGCTTGCGTATGTGCGTGTGGAAGCTTTCGCGCTGCCTCATTGCGTACGGTGCTGCTGCCGTTCAGATGATTACATCATGCTGGCTGCTGCAGTGTCTGCAGACTTGTTCAGGTTTGCTGCTGCAGTGCCCTGTTGGCATCTGCACGTGCAAGCACAGCAATGCTGCAGGGCGCGTAAAGCTTCGAATGTCTAGAGGTGTGTGTGCTGCAACCAAAAGACTGCGTTGTTATGCTGTCACAGTCATTTGTGCAACGGCAGTTATGAATGCTTCATGCTTGGCGTGAGCGCATGTCAACAACTACTGGCAAAGCTGCTCCTGATGTGTGTGTGTGCGTGTGTGCGTGCGCTGAGACAGGAATCCGTAACGCATGCTCAGGCCCTGGTCGTTGCTGTGCATGCACTTTGTGCATGTGTGTTCCGCAACGTCAGAGCCTGTGTACTTGCGCATTGCTGTGTTGTGGCCAGGTGTGCTAGGAGCCTTGAAGGGCCCCTTGCACGGTGAAGGCGCGATGTGCTTTGGGCTGTGGGACTGTCACAAGGACTGTCTGCATCACATACGTTGGTTGGTGTGCCGTAGCTGCAAATGCTGCGCGCTGATGCGACACAGAGATGTATGACTGAGTTACAACGCCATGCTTATTATCAGCTGAAGATTGGATGGTCAACAATGCCTGCTGCAGTGTACACTGCTGGCGTGGGTTGTTGTGCATGCCCATAGGTGGTGTGCCTGGGCGAGATGTTTGTGCACCGTGCCGTGCGTGCCGTGCACAAGATACGATGGGTAACTTTGTAAAACGTTGAAAAAAGAATAGGGCTGACAATGCGAAATCAAGTCAACTGTGCAAGGGCATGACGCCAACATTCCAGTGGCAGGCAAGTGTGGCATTGAACCTCCTGCAGCAGCTGTGGCAGCAGCCCGCCTGTGACTGCGCTGCGTCTAAACAAGCACGTCACAAAATAGTATCAAAACTTGTCATAGCCCTTTTTCAAGGTCATCGAAAAGCGTCTCAGGCGATCGCCAAGCTCATGAGCTGCCAACGCAGCATGGTATGCGGGTGTACGATGCACTCGGGCATCTACAGTCACTGTATGCTGTTTGGATCTGAGAATTAAACGACTTAGGAGAGATATAGTATCAGGCGAACGCTGCGTTGCCGGCATCTTTGCGCAACTTTGCCTGAGCCGATCGCATATCAGTGAGGTGTTGCGGCACACATGCAAAGGCTCTTGGCTTTCGATTACATCATAACACGCAATTTAGCCAGTGACGTGGTGCAGGGTGAACAATCGCGTACTCAGGTCAGGGCGGGAAAGGGTTGGAGCTCGCAGCACTGGAAACTCTGTGCTAATGCAGTAAATAGGTCGGTCTTTGTTCAGTGAAAAAAAATACGCAATACTATGCTTAATTCATGGATCTGCCCTGCATGCCACCTCACCTGCAACCTTTGCTGCTGCTGCTGCTGCTGCTGCTGCTGCTGCTGCTGCTGAACTGCTGAGCAATAGCTGCCAACAGCTGCTTCGTATGCTCGGAGTACACCACATAGCCGACACTGCAGCATGTCTGGCCTGATGCGCTACCAGTCATCTGGCTTGCTGGGTCCAGCCAGCAGCAGAGCCAAGCGCAGCAGTGGCAGCAAGCTGCTGGGTACACCTGGACTGGCGCTGCTGTGCATTACAGCTGGCTACATTCTTGGCTGTTACCATGCGCCACGTATAGACCCCTACCCTGTTGACATGGTGAGTACTGGTCGCTATCTTTCTGACCATCATATTGACACTACATGCTTCTGGTGGTGCATGTTCTGCCCTCATAAACGCTCCACCCAGCCATGCACTGTGTTTGGCACTGCAGAAAACCTGCGCACAGCCGTTGCATGTTGTCAATTGCCGCAACATACCGTGAGAGGTCAGCCAACACACTCTGATCACGACGGCTGGTAGCACGGCATGCTCTTTGATGCCTGACGGCTCACACAATGCTTGCAGGATGCTTTCCTGCCGCCACCACCAGCAGCAGCAGAGCAACATGCTCACAGCCTCAGCACAGACCACCATCAAGCAGCAGGAGTAGAAGTACAGCCTCCCGCGAGGGAAAGCAGCAGCGTCAGATCTGAGCAGCAGCAGCAGCAGCAGCAGCAGGCGATGCTGACTCAGCGTCTTGACGTGTTTGGGTCTGACCTGGCACACTCGTTGCTGCTGCAGCAGCGACCGCCGCTGCAGCCTGGCAGGTCTGGCAACAGCCACTACACCGTTGCACCACACCAGGTGACTCAGCAAGGGGCCTCCGGCTGAGGCGTGCTTTGCAACTTGCATGCAGCGCATGGCATGTCCACAGCAAAGGCAGCAGGCTGCAGTTACAAATTGCTGTTTCTGCAGTCATTGGCCAGCCTGCACTGCACCAGGTGACTCAGCGCTGCCCTGGCAAGCTTGTGCTGATAATGACTGCATGACAGTGACAGGCAGTGCGCAACTGTGGCTGTGTGCAAGGCACAGGAGCAGCAGCAGCAGCAGTGCTCCATGACGGCAAAACAGCTGCGTGAGGAGCTGGTCCCCGTCGAGCAACAGCCCGCCACTGCATTGGTGTTATGTTAAATACTTGCCTACAACAAACTGCAAGGTGGTTCCACACTGGGTACATGTTCACAAGCTTGCATCTGCTTTCATGTTGCATAGCAGCTGTTCATGGCTGCTGGCAAAGCTACTTGTTGCTGCTCTCTGCGAGTGGGCCTGCAGCTGAGGCGTGCTTTGCAACTTGCATGCAGCACGCGGCATGTCCAAAGCTTAGGCAGCAGGCTGCAGTCACAATTGCAGATGTTGTCTGCTGTTACCGCAGTGATCACCCATCTGGGTAGTGCCTTGCACTCACGCTGTGAGCCGTTTGCAGCTTCCAACACTACACAAGCTCACTTCAGTCGCCTCTTGCTGCTACAGCAGCTGCTGGCGTTCGCTTGCGCCAGTCACCACTGCACCTGTTGATCCTGTGTTCACCGCGTGTAGGTGTTGAGCTGGTATCCTCGCATTGCGCTGTTCCCGGCGTTTGTTGACAACACCACCGTGGCCCAGATCATCGCGCTGGCCACGCCTCTGCTGCAGCCGTCAGAGCTGGGCGCTGCAGCGCTGACAGATGAGCAGAAGGCCAACCAACCGGTGAGAAAACGTAGCGTTTCAGTTGGTCAAGCCCATGGAGCCAACATACTTCAACAACCAGTAGGGGTGTTACAGCAAGGCATTCTGATTTTGACACTCTCAAAAGCAGCTGTTACCTGTGTGGGAAGTGGCCTGTATGGTTGATGCTTGCATGGAAGGTGGGTGGGGCATGGAGTGCTCCTCAGCCGCTCTGCCAACCCTTCAGGGCTGCTGCTGCTGCTGCATGTTATACAAAGTGCTGCCAGCTGCACTACTGACCTCACAGCAGCTGCTGCCGCTGCTATTACGCGCTGTGCAGCACCAGCACGGGAGTTTGAACCAGCATGGGGGTCATCCTTGCCCGCACAGCTGACGGTGCATGGCTGCAACAGCTGTTTGCAACAATAAGTTGACAGCTGCACAGCTGATAATTGAGCCACCAACAGCTGCACAAGTGACAATTCTAGTTGTCAACTGCTGCTGCTGCTGCTGCTGCTGCCGCTGTGGCTGGCCTCAGGTGCGCACCAGCATGGGCGTGTTCCTCAACCGCACAGCTGACCCCTCAGGGCTGCTGGCGGCAGTGGAGGACAAGATCGCCGCTGTCACCCTCATCCCTCCTAGCCATGGCGAGGTGGGCGCCAGCTGTCAAGTTTATGTTTCATTATAGTTGTTAGTAGCGTTAAGATTTACTTGGTGGGTCCACTGTGACTGACCTACTTCAACAGACAGGGCACCAGCAGCAGGCCCCTGCCACAAAGTGTAGCAGAGAAGGCTGACCCTTTAGGGCTGCTGGCAGCAGTGGAAGACAAGATCGCAGCTGCACCTTCATTCCTCCCAGCCATGGCGAGGTAGGCGCCAGCCCTCGATAACTCTGAATTCTGGAATATCTCAGAAAGTTGCATCAAGGTTGACATGGTCAGGCCGATGTAACCGAATTTGTTGGAAGAAGAGGCACCGGCAGCAGGCCCCTGCCACAAAGTGTAGCAGAGAAAGTTGGTCAGTTACCAGAAACTTTGCACTCTGCCTGCAGGACTGTACGCGCTGCAGACGGTTCATTTTGCCAGCAGCCACCCAGGTGTAACACGTCAGCCTCCAGACCTCCTGTGCACTGCTTGCTGTTGACCTCGCCTGTTGTGTTGTTTGCAGTAAGTCGGTTGCACTGGACTGACCAAGCAAACCAAAACGCTACTTCCACGAGAATGGGGTGACCTGTTTCCACCACACCCTTCCCTTTACACTCTGCGTAGCTAGGCAACACTATAGTGTTTTGGTTTGCTTGGTCAGTCAAATGTAACCGACTTTGATAGAACACATCAGCCTCCAGGGCGCCTGTGCCCTGCCTGCTGTTGAACTTACCTATTGTATTTTGCCTAATGTGTTGACCTTGCCGGCTGCATCCCTGCAGGACTTCAATGTGCTGCGCTACAAGCCTGGCCAGCACTACCACAGCCACATGGACACCTTTGACGCATGACCTCTGACACATGACCTTTGACGCATGAATGAATGAGCTACACGTCATGTGTGTGACGATGAGGAAGCCTCATGCGCCTATACACCTCCTACCATCCCATTCTTTTTTTGGGAAAGTAGGTTTCATTGGCTTGACCAAGCAAACCAAAACACTACCTCGAAAAAAACCCATCCCTTCCTGACCCCAGGGTCAGCACGGGTCCCCTGTCGACCTTGCCGCTTGTCTTTTTTTGGGAAAGTAGGATACATTGCCGCTTTTCTTGACCCTGCCGGCTGCATCCCTGCAGGACTTCGACGTGCTGCGCTACAAGCCGGGCCAGCACTACCACTGCCACATGGACACCTTTGACGCAGGCCCCAGGGCCCCTGTGCACTGCTGTCGTTTTTCCTTCCTCTCATTTTCTCTCATTTGCTGCTTGTCGTGGACCCTGCCTGTAAAAATTCAAGCGCTGCAAGCCAAAGTCACCTACTTTCTCTAATCAAATCTTCAGTGTTGGCTTGCCAGTTGTGTGCCCTGCTGCAGGACTTCAACGTGCTGCGCTACAGGCCGGGCCAGCACTACCACAGCCACATGGACACCTTCGACGCAGCTTCCAGGGACCCTGTGCACTGCTGTCGTTTGTTCTCTCTTCTTTGCTGCTTGTCGTTGACCCTGCCTATTCAAATTCAGTGTTGCAAGCCAATGTAACCAACTTGTTCGAATCAAATTCTCAGTTTTGACTTGCCGGTTATGTGCCCTGCTGCAGGACTTCAACGTGCTGCGCTACAAGCCCGGCCAGCACTAACACAGCCACATGGACACCTCTGACACATGACCTTTGCAATTCGCTTGGTCAGTATAACGTAACCGACTTACTTCAAGTAAAGGCGCTACAGACCGCTCATTCCTGCAGCAGCCACCCAGGTGTAACACATCAGCACAAAAACAACGCATCAGCCTCCAAGGCCCCTGTGCACTGCTTGCTGTTGCTTTTTTGCCAACCCTGCCCCCTTGCAGGACTTCAACGTGCTGCGCTACAAGCCGGGCCAGCACTACCACAGCCACATGGACACCTTCGACGCAGGCTTCATCGCGCATATGAGCCCCGCCTTTGGTCAGCGCATGGCCACGATGATCGTGTACCTCTCAGATGTGGAGGAGGGCGGGGAGACAGTGTTCAAACGGGAGGGCAAGTACGGTGAGTGCTGGCTGGAGGGTACCAGTGGTGGGTGCTCTCAATGTGGCGGCTGTTGGACACCATCAAGCCTGCTGCATGTGTAAAACTCAAGTCTGCTGCATAGGGCTGATACGAGGGTCAGCAAGGAAGTATTTGTGAGGGTCTTTGGTCGTCACTGCATACAATGCAGGGAACTTGCAGGTAGAATAGTGTGTGTAGCAGGGGGGGCGCTGCTGCTGCTGCAGCGCATGGCCACCGTGTAGGAGGGCGGGGAGACGGTGTTCAAACGAGAGGGCAAGTACGGTGAGTAATGGCTGATTTACTTCAAAAAAAAAAAGTAATGGCTGAGGGATGCTGACAGTGTGGCGGCTGTTGGACACCAATGATTGATGGCAAGCCTGCTGCATAGGGCTGACACGGGACGGAATTGGCAGCAAGAGCAGGGTCATTGGTTGTCACGGCATAAGATGCAGGGAACTTGCGAGCTGGATTGGTGTGTGTAGGGGGACGCTGCTGCTGCTGCTGCATGTATCTGAATGCAGGTAAACATGCTGCATGTATGGCCGTCATGGTTTTGTGTGACTGTCTGATGTGAAGGGACAGTCTACAAAAAGGGGTTGAAGATATCGTGTTTGTGCTTATAAGAGTGCTTCCAAACAAAAAATAAGAGTGCCCAAACAAGAATAGAGGCACACTGAGTGTGGGCAACTTAGATGCAGGTACAAACAGATTCAAATTACTGTTGATTTTCTATGTGCTGCAGGTGCCTCCAGCTCACAGCTTGACGATGATGACAGCCTCACCACGTGTGAAAGCAGCGACTTCAGATACAAGCCGCGAGCTGGCGATGCGCTGCTGTTCTACAGCATGAACCCCGACCGCAGCATCGACCCGCGAGCACTGCATGGCGCCTGCCCTGTGCGCGGCAGCAGTGAGAAGTGGGTGGTGACAAAGTGGCTGCATGACAAGCCAATCAATGGCTGGGACAGCGAGGCTGAGACAGCATAGGCAGATGGGTAGGTTTTTTTCGACAAAGTAGTGTTACATTGGCTCGACTAAGCAAACCGCAACCCTACTTCAAAAAATATCCAAGAGGGAATGGGGCAACCTGTTCTTACACGCACCCCACGACACTCTGTTGAATAGTTGGAATGCTTTCCGTCGCCTCGTCCTGTCAAGAGATAGGCTTACTAGAGTATTTTGTTGTTTGGTCAGCCCAGCGATCGCCGCGACAATCCGACCAGGTCCGATGCTTCGGTGCTCGTGTTGAGAATTTCTTTTCAGTCGATTATAGGTGTTGGCATGCCTATCAAAATATTCCATACCACCACTGTGAACACCAAGCAAATCCAAGACACGCATAGTATGCGGCTCGTCAGCGATCGCCGCGACAATCCGACCAGGTCGGATGCTTCGGTGCTCGTCTGGACAATTTTATTTCGGTCGTTTATAGGTGTTGGCATGCTCCTCGAAATATTCCATACCACCACCGTGAACACCAAGCAAATAAGACACGCAGGGCATGCGGCTCGTCAGCGATCGCCGCGACAATCCGACCAGGTCGGATGCTTCGGTGCACGTGTTGAGAATTTCTTTTCAGTCGATTATAGGTGTTGGCATGCTCCTCGAAATATTCCATACCACCACCGTGAACACCAAGCAAATTCAACACACGCATGGCATACGGCTCGACGGCGATCGCCGCGACAATCCGACCAGGTCCGATGCTTCGGTGCTCGTCTGGAGATGTTTTTTCAGTCGTTTATAGGTGTTGGCATGCTCCTAGACAGATTCCATACCACCACCGTAAACATAAAGCAAACCAGGAACACGCATGGCATGCAGCTCGTCAGCGATCGCAGCGACAATGATCAGGTCCGATGCTTCGGTGCTCGTCTTGAGAATTTTATCTCGGTCGTTTATAGGTGTTGGTTTGCTACTACGAATATTCCATACCACCACCGTGAACACCAAGCAAATCCAAGACACGCAGGGCATGCGGCTCGTCAGCGATCGCCGCGACAATCCGGTCAGGTCAGCGGATGCTTCGATGCACGTGTTGAGGAATTTCTTTTCAGTCGATTATAGGTGTTGGCATGCTCCTCGAAGTATTCCATACCACCACCAGCAAATTCAACACACGCATGGCATGCGGTTTGCCGGCAATCGCTGCAACAATCACCAGGGTCCGATGCTTCCGGTGCTCGTCTGGAGATGTTTTTTCAGTCGTTTGTAAGTGTTGGCATGCTCCTTGAAATATTCCATACCACCACCGTGAACACCACGCAAATCAAACACACGCAGGGCATGCGACTTGTCGGCAATTGCGGCAACTATCCGACCAGGTCCGATGCTTCGGTGCTCTTCTGGAGATGTGGTTTCAGTCGTTTGTAAGTGTTGGCATGCTCCTAGAACTGTTCCATACCACTACCGTGAACATCAAGCAAATCCAAGACACGCATAGTATGCGGCTCGTCAGCGATCGCCACGACAATCTGACCAGGTCCGATGCTGCGATGCTGGTGTGAACAATTTTATTTCGGTGTCTTATAGGTGTTGGCATGCTCCTGGAAATATTCCATACCACCACCGTGAACACCACGCAAATCAAACACCCGCATGGCATGCGGCTCGTCAGCGATTGCCGCGACAATCCGACCAGGTCGGATGCTTCGGTGCTCGTCTGGACAATTTTATTTCGGTCGTTTATAGGTGTTGGCATGCTCCTCGAAATATTCCATACCACCACCGTGAACACCAAGCAAATTGAACACACGCATGGCATGCGGCTCGACGGCGATCGCCGCGACAATCCGACCAGGTCCGATGCTTCGGTGCTCGTCTGGAGATGTTTTTCCAGTCGTTTATAGGTGTTGGCATGCTCCTAGAAAGATTCCATACCACCACCGTAAACATCAAGCAAACCAGGAACACGCATAGCATGCAGCTCGTCAGCGATCGCAGCGACAATGATCAGGTCCGATGCTTCGGTGCTCGTCTTGAGAATTTTATCTCGGTCGTTTATAGGTGTTGGTATGCTCCTACGAATATTCCATACCACCACCGTGAACACCAAGCAAATCCAAGACACGCAGGGCAAGCGGCTTGTGAGCGATCGCCGCGACAATCCGACCAGGTCCGATGCTTCGGTGCACGTGTTGAGAATTTCTTTTCAGTCGATTATAGGTGTTGGCATGCTCCTCGAAATATTCCATACCACCACCGTGAACACCAAGCAAATTCAACACACGCATGGCATACGGCTCGACGGCGATCGCCGCGACAATCCGACCAGGTCCGATGCTTCGGTGCTCGTCTGGAGATGTTTTTTCAGTCGTTTATAGGTGTTGGCATGCTCCTAGACAGATTCCATACCACCACCGTAAACATAAAGCAAACCAGGAACACGCATGGCATGCAGCTCGTCAGCGATCGCAGCGACAATGATCAGGTCCGATGCTTCGGTGCTCGTCTTGAGAATTTTATCTCGGTCGTTTATAGGTGTTGGTTTGCTCCTACGAATATTCCATACCACCACCGTGAACACCAAGCAAATCCAAGACACGCAGGGCATGCGGCTCGTCAGCGATCGCCGCGACAATCCGACCAGGTCGGATGCTTCGGTGCACGTGTTGAGAATTTCTTTTCAGTCGATTATAGGTGTTGGCATGCTCCTCGAAATATTCCATACCACCACCGTGAACACCAAGCAAATTCAACACACGCATGGCATACGGCTCGACGGCGATCGCCGCGACAATCCGACCAGGTCCGATGCTTCGGTGCTCGTCTGGAGATGTTTTTTCAGTCGTTTATAGGTGTTGGCATGCTCCTAGACAGATTCCATACCACCACCGTAAACATAAAGCAAACCAGGAACACGCATGGCATGCAGCTCGTCAGCGATCGCAGCGACAATGATCAGGTCCGATGCTTCGGTGCTCGTCTTGAGAATTTTATCTCGGTCGTTTATAGGTGTTGGTTTGCTCCTACGAATATTCCATACCACCACCGTGAACACCAAGCAAATCCAAGACACGCAGTGCATGCGGCTCGTCAGCGATCGCCGCGACAATCCGACCAGGTCGGATGCTTCGGTGCACGTGTTGAGAATTTCTTTTCAGTCGATTATAGGTGTTGGCATGCTCCTCGAAATATTCCATACCACCACCGTGAACACCAAGCAAATTCAACACACGCATGGCATGCGGTTTGCCGGCAATCGCTGCAACAATCCGACCAGGTCCGATGCTTCGGTGCTCGTCTGGAGATGTTTTTTCAGTCGTTTGTAAGTGTTGGCATGCTCCTTGAAATATTCCATACCACCACCGTGAACACCATGCAAATCAAACACACGCAGGGCATGCGACTTGTCGGCAATTGCCGCAACTATCCGACCAGGTCCGATGCTTCGGTGCTCTTCTGGAGATGTGGTTTCAGTCGTTTGTAAGTGTTGGCATGCTCCTAGAACTGTTCCATACCACTACCGTGAACATCAAGCAAATCCAAGACACGCATAGTATGCGGCTCGTCAGCGATCGCCACGACAATCTGACCAGGTCCGATGCTGCGATGCTGGTGTGAACAATTTTATTTCGGTGTTTTATAGGTGTTGGCATGCTCCTGGAAATATTCCATACCACCACCGTGAACACCACGCAAATCAAACACCCGCATGGCATGCGGCTCGTCAGCGATCGCCGCGACAATCCGACCAGGTCGGATGCTTCGGTGCTCGTCTGGACAATTTTATTTCGGTCGTTTATAGGTGTTGGCACGCTCCTCGAAATATTCCATACCACCACCGTGAACACCAAGCAAATTCAACACACGCATGGCATACGGCTCGACGGCGATCGCTGCGACAATCCGACCAGGTCCGATGCTTCGGTGCTCGTCTTGAGATGTTTTTTCAGTCGTTTATAGGTGTTGGTATGCTCCTACGAATATTCCATACCACCACCGTGAACACCAAGCAAATCCAAGACACGCAGGGCATGCGGCTCGTCAGCGATCGCCTCGACAATCCGACCAGGTCCGATGCTTCGGTGCACGTGTTGAGAATTTCTTTTCAGTCGATTATAGGTGTTGGCATGCTCCTCGAAATATTCCATACCACCACCGTGAACACCAAGCAAATTCAACACACGCATGGCATACGGCTCGACTGCGATCGCCGCGACAATCCGACCAGGTCCGATGCTTCGGTGCTCGTCTGGAGATGTTTTTTCAGTCGTTTATAGGTGTTGGCATGCTCCTAGAAATATTCCATACCACCACCGTAAACATCAAGCAAACCAGGAACACGCATAGCATGCAGCTCGTCAGCGATCGCAGCGACAATGATCAGGTCCGATGCTTCGGTGCTCGTCTTGAGAATTTTATCTCGGTCGTTTATAGGTGTTGGTATGCTCCTACGAATATTCCATACCACCACCGTGAACACCAAGCAAATCCAAGACACGCAGGGCAAGCGGCTTGTGAGCGATCGCCGCGACAATCCGACCAGGTCCGATGCTTCGGTGCACGTGTTGAGAATTTCTTTTCAGTCGATTATAGGTGTTGGCATGCTCCTCGAAATATTCCATACCACCACCGTGAACACCAAGCAAATTCAACACACGCATGGCATACGGCTCGACGGCGATCGCCGCGACAATCCGACCAGGTCCGATGCTTCGGTGCTCGTCTGGAGATGTTTTTTCAGTCGTTTATAGGTGTTGGCATGCTCCTAGACAGATTCCATACCACCACCGTAAACATAAAGCAAACCAGGAACACGCATGGCATGCAGCTCGTCAGCGATCGCAGCGACAATGATCAGGTCCGATGCTTCGGTGCTCGTCTTGAGAATTTTATCTCGGTCGTTTATAGGTGTTGGTTTGCTCCTACGAATATTCCATACCACCACCGTGAACACCAAGCAAATCCAAGACACGCAGGGCATGCGGCTCGTCAGCGATCGCCGCGACAATCCGACCAGGTCGGATGCTTCGGTGCACGTGTTGAGAATTTCTTTTCAGTCGATTATAGGTGTTGGCATGCCACCGTGAACACCAAGCAAATTCAACACACGCATGGCATGCGGTTTGCCGGCAATCGCTGCAACAATCCGACCAGGTCCGATGCTTCGGTGCTCGTCTGGAGATGTTTTTTCAGTCGTTTGTAAGTGTTGGCATGCTCCTTGAAATATTCCATACCACCACCGTGAACACCATGCAAATCAAACACACGCAGGGCATGCGACTTGTCGGCAATTGCCGCAACTATCCGACCAGGTCCGATGCTTCGGTGCTCTTCTGGAGATGTGGTTTCAGTCGTTTGTAAGTGTTGGCATGCTCCTAGAACTGTTCCATACCACTACCGTGAACATCAAGCAAATCCAAGACACGCATAGTATGCGGCTCGTCAGCGATCGCCACGACAATCTGACCAGGTCCGATGCTGCGATGCTGGTGTGAACAATTTTATTTCGGTGTTTTATAGGTGTTGTCATGCTCCTGGAAATATTCCATACCACCACCGTGAACACCACGCAAATCAAACACCCGCATGGCATGCGGCTCGTCAGCGATCGCCGCGACAATCCGACCAGGTCCGATGCTTCGGTGCTCGTCTTGAGAATTTTATTTCGGTCGTTTATAGGTGTTGGCACGCTCCTCGAAATATTCCATACCACCACCGTGAACACCAAGCAAATTCAACACACGCATGGCATACGGCTCGACGGCGATCGCTGCGACAATCCGACCAGGTCCGATGCTTCGGTGCTCGTCTTGAGATGTTTTTTCAGTCGTTTATAGGTGTTGGTATGCTCCTACGAATATTCCATACCACCACCGTGAACACCAAGCAAATCCAAGACACGCAGGGCATGCGGCTCGTCAGCGATCGCCTCGACAATCCGACCAGGTCCGATGCTTCGGTGCACGTGTTGAGAATTTCTTTTCAGTCGATTATAGGTGTTGGCATGCTCCTCGAAATATTCCATACCACCACCGTGAACACCAAGCAAATTCAACACACGCATGGCATGCTGCTCGACGGCGATTGCCGCGACAATCCGACCAGGTCCGATGCTTCGGTGCTCGTCTGGACAATTTTATTTCGGTCGTTTACAGGTGTAGCTATGCTCCTTTTTTTTGAAGTAAATTGGTTACATGGGCTGGACCAAGCAACAACGAATGTACTTTGAGAAAGATCCTTAGAGAGGATGGGGCAACCTGTTCTGACACCCCCCCACATCTCTCTTCTCGAGATGCTGTCACAGGGCCATATAGATAGCTCCGTAAGGAACAGCCATTTTTCAGAGTAAATTCGTTGTTGCTTGGTCCAGCCCATGTAACCAATTTACTTCAAAAAAAAAACAGCCATAAAGGCATTCAGGACCTGACCGTGTGCCCAATATCCGCTATCACAACAGCCGTCCGTGGAGCAGCTGCAATGCATAACAGGTCATGAGATGCCGTTGAAGGCGATGCTCACAGCCTGGCTATGTGCTACGTCAGTCATCCATCAAGCATGCATGAGCTATGCTCCTACGAATATATACCTAGCTATGCTCCTACGAATACTCCATACCACCACCGTGAACACCAAGCAAA
The DNA here is from genome assembly GCA_902809745.2 of Tetradesmus lagerheimii. Classification (NCBI taxonomy): domain Eukaryota; kingdom Viridiplantae; phylum Chlorophyta; class Chlorophyceae; order Sphaeropleales; family Scenedesmaceae; genus Tetradesmus; species Tetradesmus lagerheimii. The sequence continues at coordinate 31,625 of CADDIJ020000629.1, forward strand.
TCCAAGACACGCATGGCATGCGGCTCGTCAGCGATCGCCGCGACAATCCGACCAGGTCCGATGCTTCGGCGCTCGTGTTGAGAATTTTATCTCGGTCGTTTATAGGTGTTGGCATGCCTATAAAAATATTCCATACCACCACTGTGAACACCAAGCAAGTCCAAGACACGCATAGTATGCAGCTCGTCAGCGATCGCTGCGACAATCCGACCAGGTCGGATGCTTCGGTGCTCGTCTGGACAATTTTATTTCGGTCGTTTATAGGTGTTGGCATGCTCCTCGAAATATTCCATACCACCACCGTAAACATCAAGCAAACCAGGAACACGCATGGCATGCAGCTCGTCAGCGATCGCAGCGACAATCCGACCAGGTCCGATGCTTCGGTGCTCGTCTTGAGAATTTTATCTCGGTCGTTTACAGGTGTTGGTATGCTCCTACGAATATTCCATACCACCACCGTGAACACCAAGCAAATCCAAGACACGCAGGGCATGCGGCTCGTCAGCGATCGCCGCGACAATCCGACCAGGTCCGATGCTTCGGTGCTCGTGTTGAGAATTTCTTTTGGGTCGTTTAAAGGTGATATGGCTATTGTTCAGTCTGCCTTGCATCGCACATTATATCGCACATGCTCACAGAGTTCAGTATTTGTGAGTAGAATGAAAAATATTGTGCTTTGTTTGAGGCCGGATTCGAACCTGGGACCTTTGGAATATAATACAGTATTTATATCTGGAAGCTTCTAGAAGCATCTCGAAGGATGTGGATTCTCCCACAATCTGAGGTGGTAGAAGACTGTCGAAGTTTCTGGATGCTATTCTGAAGAGTACACCCTGTAACCCCTCTTCTTCTTATTATTCTGAAGAGTATTTATAGCTGGTGAAAGCTCACAAACTGGTAACAAAGTCGCTGCAAGGTTTGCAAGTGCCAGTGCGATTTCTGCCCATATTTCAACAGGTTATGAGCCCATAGCCACGCTTCCACTGCGCACAGGAGTTTTTGCTCGACTTTCGTTCGGGATTTGCCGACCTGTCTCCAGGCTTGGCGGACACAATTGCAGCGCAGCAAGTTGCTGCTTCACAGAGCTACTGTTGTTCGCGGTGTTGACTCGGCAACATGACTGCGAGCAAGTATGGCGTCCCAAAGCTCTCTGACAACAACTACTTCACTTGGACAGTGCGCATGAGGGATTTCCTGACCATCACGGACTGCTTCGAGGCCATTCAGGACCCTGAGCACCCCCAGAGCAGCAAGGCCCTCGCCTACATCCGTTCCCACGTGGAGGACTACTTCCTGTCGACCATTCGCGACGTGGACAACGCTAATGCCGCGTGGAATGCTCTGGAAGCCGTATTCCAGCAGCGCAGCACCGCATGCCTGCTCAGCTTGCAGCGGGACCTCAGCAAGCTCAAGATGGAGCCCGGCGAGTCTGTCAGCTGCTACATTGGGCGAGCTCGCTCCCTGCTCAACCGGCCGGTGGCTGCTGGCAGCGACTTGGAGGAGTCAGACATCGTCCCCAACGTCATGTCCGGCCTGCCCCCAGAATACAGCATGCTGGTCACTGTGTTGGAGATCAACCCCGCTGCGCCAACCCTCGACGAGCTGCTGGCCAAGGCCCTGGTTGTGGAACAAAAGCACCAGCGTGGAAGCGGCCAGACCTTCCGGGCCCAGGCCTTCAGCAGCTACAGCAGCAGGCTCTTCAACAACAGCAGCAACAGCAACAGGCCCTTTGGCAACACCGGCTACCGCCCTGGCCCCGACAACGCCTTTAAGTCCCGTGGCCCCTACTGCTACTACTGTAACAAGCCCGGCCACATCAAGGCAGAGTGCCGCAAGCGCCAGGCAGACCTCGCCCGCCGCTTCAACAACAGTGACCCCAACCGCTACAACAACAACAACAACAATGGTGGCAATGCCCAACAGCAGCAGCGCCCGGCAGGCAACCAGCGGCCCCAGCGCGTGGCGGCCATGGCAGCAACCATCACTGTCAACGTCGCCTACCCGGACCTGCCCACCGACAGCAAGGACGACTGGATCATCGATTCTGGTGCTGGGCGCCACATCACCAACAACCAGAACCTGCTGTTCAACATGCGCTGCTTGCCCGAGATCATGGTGCACTATGGCAATGTGAGCTCATCCAAGGCCTACGGCATTGGAGATGTCGTGCTGCTGGACGAGGCCACCGACAAGCCTGTGGTCGTCCTGCGCGACGTGCTCTGGGAGCCCACAGCAAAGGTCAACTTCCTGTCAGTCAAGCAGGCCAGCAAGGCTGGCGCTTCCTTCCTCTTCAAGAGCAGCAGCTGCGACATCATCAAAGGTAACAATATCATTGCGTCTGCTGTGGCGAACATCAACGACAACTACGTGCTGCCCAACCTCTACGCCTGCGTCAACACGCCCTCGACCCGCCACATATACAAGCGGTTCAACAGCAATTACTCGGTGAGCCCGCAGCCGCTCATCATGCGTGCCAGTGTGCAACAGCCCAGCCATAAGCTCCACGATGAGTTCCGGGCGGCATCCCCATGTATGCCCCATCGCGCTGCAGTGGCAGCGGCAGGTGCTCTGTCTTTGGTGCCAGCTTCAAGGACACTGGTGGCAGCAGCACCAGCAGTGTTGGTGTGCACTCTGCTGGTCCCACTGCTGCTGGCCTGCCCTCTCCAACAAAGGGCACCTCTGCCCAGCTGTGACATCGCCGTTTGGGAGACCTGGGCTACAACAATATGGCAAAGCTCCCTTCAATGGTCAATGGGCTGGACCTGACTGCCAACGACATCAAGGCAGCAACCAATGAGGTGTGTGAGTCCTGCGCCATGGGCAAAAACCACCGGCAGCCCTTCTACCAGTCAGACACCAAGACATCCAAGCCCTTGGAGCTCATTCACATGGATGTGTGTGGCCCCATGCCGGTCAGCTCCTTTGGTGGCAGCAACCATATGGCAATCTTCCTCGACGACTACACTGGCTATTCCGCGGTCTGCATGCTCAAGACCAAGGGCGATGTGGCTGCAGCAACCAAGAGTGTGATCACCATGCTGGTAAAATCAACTGGCTACTATGTGATTAATGTGCGCACCGACAATGGTGGCGAATACGTCAACTGGGACCTGACATCCTTCTTTGACAACCTGGGCATCGTACACCAAACCACCATGCCTTACACACCTGAGCAAAATGGAAAGGCACAGCGACTCAATCGCACCCTGCTTGAGAAAGCAAAATCTATGCTTGCAGACACCAACCTGCCCCCCGAGGCCTGGGGCGAGGCTGTTATGACTGCAAACTACCTGCGCAACAGGGCTTCCACATCTGGTAAGGAGCTCACTCCATACGAGTTCATCACTGGCAAGCGGCCCAACCTGGAACACCTGAGGGTTTTTGGCTGCAAGGCCTTCGTCCACATTCCCAGGGAGAAAAGGAACAAGCTGGATTTTAAGAGCCAGACCGGCTACATGGTTGGCTACTCAATCAATGGCAAGGGCTACAGGATCTTGCTGGAGGACAATTCAGTGGTGGACAGCCGCGACGTGACCTTTGATGAAAACTCCACCAGCGCCCAGGTCAGCAGCACCAAGCTGGACCTGATGGAGACACCCAACGGCGCTGACACTGACAGTGACGATGAGCCTCCACCTCTCGGTGAGCATGACTCTGATTCTGAGTCTGACTCTGATGGTGAAAGTGATGATGGAAATGACAACCCTCCTGCCCCTGATTCTGGCAACAACTCTGGCCACAACAACCAGCCTGGTGCCAACAATCAGCCCCCTGCCACTGGGAACTCCGACAACTCTGGGCTGCGCCGCAGCAGCCGGGCAAATAAGGGAGTGCTCAACCCCTATCTCTATGTGGCTGATGGCAAACACCCTGCTGCTCCCTACTCAGCTACTGCTCTGTTAGCAGCAGTGGACCTGGAGGAGCCCAAATCCTACACCGAGGCCCTCAACTCAAAGGCAGCAGACCTTTGGCAGCAGGCAATAGATGAAGAGATGGCTTCCTTGCTGAGCAACAACACCTGGTCCCTGGAGACACCACCTGCTTGTGTCAAGCCTATCCCTGTCAAGTGGGTCTATAAAATCAAGAGGGACGGAGACGGCAACATCGAGCGCTACAAGGCCCGTCTGGTGGCCAAAGGCTTCAAGCAGCAAGAGGGCAGTGATTATGACGAGGTATTCGCACCTGTCAGCAAGTATTCAACCCTGCGCGCACTGCTGGCAAAGGCAGCAGCCGACGACATGGACCTGCACCTGCTGGACATCAAGACTGCCTTCCTCAATGGCGACTTGGAAGAAAACATCTACACCTGCCAGCCCGAGGGCTATGTGCAGGGTGACCCCGCTCTGGCTTGCCGCCTCAACAAGACCCTGTACGGCCTAAAGCAGGCCCCGCGTGCCTGGCACAACAGGCTTCACAGGGAGTTGGAGTCGTACGGCTACAGAGCCTCTGAGGCTGACCCTGGTCTCTACATCTACAATGGAAAAACAGCAGACATGTACCTGCTGGTGTACGTGGATGACATACTAATTGCGTCCAAGGACAGCGCTCTGATCAAGGGTGTCAAGCAGCGCTTGTCAGAGTCTTTTGATGCTCGCGACCTGGGCGAGGTTTTCTCTTATCTGGGCATGACCATTACAAGGGACCGTGGGAGCGGCACCATCAAGATCAGCCAGCCACGCATGACCAATGATCTCATCTCCAAGTTTGGCATGGACGACAGCAAGATCAGGCCAATTCCCATGAGCGCCTCCATCAAGTTTACCAAGGATGAAGGCGAGCCCCTCGACAAGGCCAAGTACCCCTACAGTGAGCTGCTCGGTTCCCTCATGTACTTGTCAGTTTGCACCAGACCTGACATCTCCTTTGTCACTGGTTCCCTGGCTCGCTACATGGCCAACCCAACCACTGTCCATTGGCAGGCTGCTAAGGGTGTTCTGAGGTACCTGGCTGCAACAGCAGACTATGGCATCACCTTTGGTGGGAGCGGCCCCAGCGACCTTGAGCTGTTCGGCTACTGCGACTCCGACTACGCTGGAGACCTCGACACACGCCGCTCCACCACCGGCTAAGTGTTTAGCCTAAATGGTGGTGCAATTTCCTGGCAAAGCAAACGCCAGCCCACTGTGGCAGCATCCACAACTGAGGCCGAGTACATGGCAGCTGCAGCAGCTGTCAAAGAGGGTCTGTGGCTGCGCAAGCTCCTGTGTGATTTGGGAATGAACACCAAGACTATCAACATCCTGGCCGACAACCAAAGTGCAATCAAAATTCTGCGCAACCCCATCTCATCTCTGCGCTCTAAGCACATTGATGTGATCCACCATTTTGCTCGTGAGCGCGTGATG
>CADDIJ020000632.1:0-12123 GCA_902809745.2 Tetradesmus lagerheimii
GTGGCTTGTGATGCCAGGGCAAGGGGTGCACGCAAGCTCTTCATTGGGGTGGTTTACATGCCTGATATGGGCAAGTCTGCATCAGTGAGGAGTGCTGCTTACTCAGCGCTGCAGGAGGACCTGGAGTACCCGTCTAGCAGGGGATCTGTGTTGGTGATGGGTGACTTTAATGCACGGGTTGGACGGGCATCTGGCCCAGCAGAGCGTATTGGTATGCATGGTGAGAGCACCGTCAATGACAACGGCCGCCTGCCCCTCTCATTGCTCAACACTGTCAACCTCTACTCACTTAATGCCCGCACAGCCCCCACCTCCCCTCACCAGCACATCACTTGTGACAGGTCGCACGGCGGCACCAGGCGAGGCTCTTTGATTGACTACATCCTTGCCTCTGCTGACATTGCCATGCCCCGCCAAGCTGCTGCCAGGCCAACAGCCACAGTTGGGCCGCATACTGTGGGTGCTACTGACCACCTGCCTGTGTCTGCCCGCATTGTCAGGCCTGTGGTACGCCGCCCTGCAAAACAGGTTGTGCTGCGCCTCAACGCACAGCCCAAGGATTTCAGGCTGCAGAATGGGGAGCAGTCAGCTGAACTTGAGGCATATCAGGATGCTCTGTCGCAGCTTGGTGCAGCCTACACAGCCACGGTCACCACTTTGCAGCAGCAGGCTTCTGCAGGCTCAACTACAGCAACTAGTGCAGTGCAGCAAGCGCACGAGCAGATGCTAGCAGCACTTCGTCATGCTGTCAACGCCAGTTTTGGCTACAAGAGGGTTTGGGTTGGCAAGTCCTTCCCATGGTGGACTCAGGAGCTCACAGATGCTGTGGAGGACAGGAAGCAGGCTTACCTGCGCTACAAGAACTCAGGGCTTGTAGCAGATTGGGCTACTTACAAACAGCAGCAGAAGGCTACTACACAGCTGGTCAAAGCAGCAGAGAAGCAGTACAAAGAGCAGTGCCAGCATGCCATTACTTCTGCATACACAAATCGCATGAATGATGACAGCCTGCTTGGAGAGAAAGACATGTGGCAGCTTGTGCGTCGTCTGTGCCCTAAGCATGTCAGCGAGGCAGTTTACAGCGTCATGCAGCATCCATCTGGGCATGTGGCATCTACCCCAGCTGAGAAAGCTGATGCTTTCAAGTGTCATTATGAGCGCGTTGGCAGCCATGCAGCATTTGCTTCCTCCAACCCCCAGTTTGACGCTGCACACATGTCTTGTGTTGCAGCCAATGTGCAACAGTATTTGCAAGACTCTGCTAACTCCCCTGCCACCCCGCTGGACCTGCCCATCACTGCCGCCGAAGTTTCCGACTGCCTGCAGAGGCTGCGCACTGGCAAGGCCGGCAACCCGGCTGAGGAGGGCATTGTCAATGAGCTACTCAAGTATGGAGGCAGCACGGCCGCAGATATGTTACTGCAGTACTGCAATCTGATGTGGCAGCTTGAGCAGGTGCACCAGGTGCCAGGTACAGTTGTGAACATGCCCAAGAAGGGTGACCTGACAGACCCCACCAACTACCGTGGTATCACCCTGCTTAGCGTGCTTTACAAATTTTACACCAGCGTTCTCAACCAGCGCCTCATCAAGTTTGCAGAAGGCAAGTCAGTGGTGGAGGGCACGACACAGCAACGGCAGCAGCAGCAACAGCAGGCGCAACAGCAGCAGCAGCAACAGCAGCAGCAACAGCAGCAGCAGCAGCAGCAGGCACGTCAGCAGCAACAGCAGCAGCAGCAGCAGCAGCGTGTAACTGCTGCTACAGCAGCAGGAACGCCGTTGCTGCACGAGAGCCAGAACGGCTTTCGTCCCAAGCGCAGCTGTGCTGACCACCAGAGTGTGCTCAGTGAGGTGTTGGGTGGGAGGAAAGCTGAGGGGAAGGATTCTTATGTGCTGTTTGTTGACACCTATAAGGCTTTCCCAACAGTGTGGCTTGATGGGCTCTTTCAAAAGCTGTGGGACAAGGGTGTGCGTGGAAAGATGTTCCGTGTACTCTACAACTTGTATCAGGGTGCACGCCGTGTGGTGTCTCACGAAGGTCATGTCACTGAGAGCTTCACATGTGACCTTGGTTTGCATGAGGGCGATGTTATTTCCCCCACACTGTACCTGTACTTCATTGATGATCTGCTGCATGAGGTGCATGCAAAGCACCCTGGCATCACCCTTATGGGCCCTTGTGACGAACCTGCTGGTCAGGTTGTGGCAGCCATGCAGGCTGATGACTTTGTTGCTGTGTGCGGATCTCTGGCTGAGGTTCAGGCTGTGGCTGCAACAGTTTATGAATACAGCTGTAAGTGGCGGTTCAAGCTGAATAGCTTGAAGTCTGCTGTCATGCATGTCTCACCAGCTAGACAGCCCAGCCAGTTGGCTGATTCTGGCATCGTTTGGAACGGTGTGCCTGTGCCTGTTGTATCAGAGTACTGCTACCTTGGCCTGTGGTTCAACAATGCCTGCAACTGGAATACGCACTTTGAGAAGATGTTGGCAAAAGTGCATCGTGTGAAGGGTGGGCTCATGCCAGTCTGGAAGAGCCGGCTCATCAGCGTGGAAGTAAAGCGTATCATTCTGCTTACATGCGTTCGCCCGATTGTTGAATATGGCAGTGAGGTCTGGTTTCCGTCAACTGCAAGGCAACTGCAACAGATTGACAAAGTGCAGACTGACATCATCAAGTGCTCAATGCGTTGTGGCAAGGAGCGCCCTTGCACTTCACTTGTTCTGGCTGAATGGGGTGTGAAGCCATTGCACATGTGGCTTCACCAGAGGGCGATGGAGTATTACTTTAGGGTTCAGCGTATGCAGAACTGTCGGTTGCCACATCAGGTGTTTTCAGCTGAGTGGAAGCGCCCTAGTGGTGCTGTTGCGGTGACACCTTGGCATAAGTATGTGCAGAGTTTGCTTTGCAAGTATGGTGTGGATGTTGAGGCGGCGGCTGATCGAGCTAATGCGTGCAAGAATCACATCAACCGTCAGGTCAGGAAGCTGCATGCAGACAGAATTGTTTGTGAATCACTGCAGCACTCTACTTTGAGCCGTTACATCACGCATGTGCACCCTACACATGCTGATGCCATGCGTTTTAAAAAGGCTAGGCCCTTTTTGTGTTCTGGTGCGCCAACGCGTGGTATTGAGTTGCTGATGCGTGTTCGAATGGGCTGTCTTTGTGTGCATGAGCGTACCAATCGTTATGGTGGCAGCAGAGCTGATTCTAACACAGCATGTCCTGCTTGTGGTCAGGGTGTTGAGTCTTTGTCACATCTGATGTTTGATTGTCCCGCTACTTCTGCTCAGAGGGATACTATGCTTGATGAAATTCGGTCTGTTTTGCGTGATGTTGCTGGCGGCGCTGAAAAATTGCGCAATGTGTTGTCGTTGACTGATGCATCCACTAAGTTGTTGCGTTTTGTTTCTGATGATATTTGGGGTAGTAGGGGGTGTGCCGAGTGATATCTAGGAGCATTGCTGAGTATCTTGTCCAAGCTTGGGATGTGCGTAATATTTGCAAACACAATGGAGCAGTGCTCCCTCTTTCTTCCGCTCCTGAGGGGCGCGGGGCCGATGGCGTTGATGCTATGGCTTAATGGGTAACATGATGATGATGATGACAATTCGGGCATGCCCAAACAAACACATTTCCTCATCGCACGATATTTCAAACGAGAATAACAGAACAGAGTAAGCTGCAACTTGTGTGACTATGGCCAGTCTTCAAGGCTACAGCAATGTGCTAGGCACGTCTTCGACAAGTGTAACAAAGCTACTGCAGAACATAGGCAGGCCGTTTTAGACCTGCTGCGGCAAACAGACGACTTAGATGTACTGGACCCAGAACGAATCGCAGAATTCCATGCGCAGCAAACACAGCAGCTGCAGCGCCAGCAGGCATGGAGGGATCAGATACACCAGCAGCAGCTTTCTGGCCAGGTGCAACAGCCACCAGACCTCCAGGGCCTTGCAGATGACTTGCAGCAGGCATTTGCAGCAGCAGCAGGAGCAGCAGCATCAGCAGCAAGAGCTGCTTCGTCAGCAGCTGCAGCATGAGGCTAGGCTGCCAGCAGTCGATGACTGTGTATGCTGTGAGGTTTGTTGCTCACCCCAGCAAGAGGCACAGATGCTGCTGTGTGATATCTGCAATGCAGGCTACCATACCTTCTGCCTACAGCCAACACTCACCAGCATCCCTGAGGGCTGCTGGGTGTGCCCTGTCTGTGAACTAGCAGGATTGTCTGTGGCTGATGCAGCACAAAGACAGCATCAGCCACTGCAGCAGCAGCGGCAGCATCGGCAGCAGCAGCAGCAGCAACAGCAGCATGCTGGGGCTAGCACTGGCTTTTCAACTTGCGGTGGGCACAGCAATGATACCTTGGCATTTGCAGCCAAGCATTGTGCTGAGTGGTCTGCAGCTGCAGTAAAATTCGTTCATGACATGCATGCTTGCGGCTGGTGCGCCCGTGTGTCCCTGGGTGGCAGCAAAAGTCAATTGCGCCGCAACATGTGGCCTATGCAATGCACTGATGCAGCACGTGTCCATCCAGGAGCACTGGCCAACCCCCTGGTCATACCACTTATGCAAGCAACTGCAGCTGACCTTAATAGGTGAGAAAGGCATAAGAAAATATGGCAGTTTACATTGATTGTGCAGCTGCAGAAGCCAAGGCCAAGACCAAGAAGGCTGATGCGCCACCAACCCCCCAGAAGCCCAAGGGCCGCACCAAGCCCCCTACCAGCTAGGGCCAGGAGGAGGGTGTGGTAGCGTTTAGTGCACAGCAGCCTGTTGTTAAGACACAGTTGTACAGTGTGTATGTGATTACTTGTGTGCCAAACGGCCGCAAATATGTTGGCATAGGCAAGTGTCCTGACAAACGGTTTGCAGCACATGCACGACGGCCGCCACTCCCTATGTGTGCTGATGCTCAGCGCCATGCTCCATTTAAAGAGCATTTTCAGATGTCTGTTCTGCGCGCCTTCAAGCGTTACGAAGCAGCAGAACATTTTGAGGCCCATTTAATTGGCAATATGTGCAATGCACATAATGGTACACAGGATGCATCAAAGGGTTACAACACCCTGCCTAGCACCCCTGGCAAAAGCCAGGTGTTTTGGATGCAACACCGTCGGCAGCGGCAAGCACAGCAGTGAGTTACTGTGCTGGCTGATGCAATGAATGGCACTGGTTGCAACATTCCTGTGCTGTGTGCTGTGGATGCCGTATTGTGCTGTGTGGCCTCTGATGTAAGCACCGTAGGTGTGCTCATGTAACGCTACAATATATTATACCAGTACTTCTGTTGCTTGGACAGGCCCACTGATTTCAAGTTCATTGCAAACAGAGTTTGCAATACTAGAGTTGGTGTATATTCGGAAGGGATTCCTTCACTCAAGTCCACAATAGATATTGGACAATGGAGCCCAAGTTGGGAATAGGCAGCATTCAACTGGTTGCTTTGGCAGGCCTACTGGACTACATGCACTGCAAACAGAGTTTGCAATGGGACAGTAGGATTCTATCCTGAAGGGTTGCCTTCGCTCTAGTCAAAGTTAAATATTGGACAACTGAAACCAAGTTGCCAGCAGCACCAAGCAGGCACTAGTTAGCACATACTTGATCAGGCAACAACCCTGCCACTGAACAACGACCAACAACAACGACGACACAACAACACACAACAACACTACTCATTGATTGATTGATTGATTTTAACAACACTACTCACTCAACTTGTTGACGCACTAGTTGATTTTTAATATAGTTCTCCCAATACACACCCTAAATGTTCGCAATCATATAAAAATTGCCGGTTTTTTAAAGTTTTGAAAGTTTCACACTGCCGCAGGCGTAGCAGGCCCGCCGCAGGCCTAGCAGTAGGCGCAGTGCAACAGTCACTGGTGACACACATGATGAGCTTGGGCTTGAGACTGTCTTACACCGTTCAACCGGGCTGCAGCAAGGGTTGGAAACTGTCCATTGCAGCGATAAATCAACTCATTCAGTTGAAATCCTAGGTGTGGCACAAGGCGTTGTGCTGAACGGCGTCAAAAGCACCAGCTGGAAGATGTGCCACAGCTGTCGGACACTAGGGCAGCCCAAGTTCTTTCAGCACATGCGCCGCACACGCTGCGACTGCACTGCTGCGGCCCAGCCTGTGACGCGCACAGGCCTCGAACAAGACAATGCATAAATGAATGATAAATAATGAGCCAATGATGAGCATTGGGGTGCAGTGCACCGTGCTTATGCCACAAGGCTTAGTAAGCCTGTTTCATCCTTATAAACAGAAGGCCCCCGGCAGTGCCCTGTTGCCAGGAAGCAAGTTGCTGGGGCCGGCTGCAGAGGCTGCCATGACAGCTGATCTTATCTACTCTATAGAGGAAGGTTATGGTCCTCCCCAATGATCATTGTCTTCTGATGTGTGGAGGGGTCCGGCGCCAACATGCATGTACATATGTACAACAGATGGAAATAACCAATGCCCACCGCCACACAAGCAGCCGCTGCGCAGCAGTGTGTGCTGCCAACTAAGTGAAAAGCAGCAACGCTGCAACCTCGCAGGTGAGCCAGCAAGGCCAACCATGCAGCACCGCGCCTGGCTGTTTTCAAGTGGCTTAAGTAAGAGTCTGGCGTGCTGTTCCAGGCTAGCGGCTGCATCAAAGCTTCTGAGGGATGCTGCTGCAGTCTGGGTACGTCTTGCCTTCTGCTTTGGCCATGTTACAGCATTGATTGAAGTCCTCCCTGCGACAGCCACAGCAGCAGCAGCAGCAGCACCAGCAGCAGCAGCAAAAGAAGCAACGCACCGTCAGCTCAGCCCATCAACGTGATGCTGCATGATTCAGCCTCCCAGCAACAGTAGCAGTGGTCTCTTGATGGTCTGCTACTGAGACAATCGACGCTAGGTGACCTACAGAACACGATCAGGGCCGCCTGTACCTGGCCACTGCTACGTATCTGCAAGCGGCTGCAGTTGTCCAAACGTGTGCTTTCGCCTGACACTGTGTTATGAAAAAAACATCAATCACACCAGCCATGCTGGAAGCACAACACGCTAACTGCAACATGCTGAGTGAACGCACCAGTTATCCGGGTCACTGAGATCTCCATAATCCTGCAGGCGCAGCAGCAGCAGCAGCAGCAGCAGAGGCGCGTGTCACGGCAGCACGATCAGTATCAGGTTGCTCCGATGGAATACTTGCTGGACACTTTCTGGGTGACAGCAGCAGCCACATGCATTGACACGCGGCACACACACCTGTCATGCAGCGCAAATGCTGAGACAAAGCTATGAACAACAAACCAGCAGTTGAGCAACACGCCAACCTCAACTCTGCTTTCTTGTACTGAACTGCAAGCACGGAGTGTAAGCACAACAGCTCACGATGCCGTGCCACATGTTAGGGTAGCATCACATCTGCCACTACACAGTCCATCTTGATGCTCAACACATCAGGCGGGTTGCTGGTTTCTATTAGAATGCCCCACCTGTTTGAGGTATGGAGAGTCGTCTGAGCCCCACCTGTCATGCAGCGCACATGCTCCCACAAAGCTATGAACAACAAATAGTAACCGAGCAAGACACTGCCGCACGTGGGTTGTATCACGCTGCCGCACCTGTTTGAGGCATGGAGAGTCGTCAGAGTTCGCCTCATCTGGCACTGGAGCAGCAGGAGCAGCTGGTCTGGCTGGCAGGCTGTTGCACTCTGGCTCAACAGCCCCAGGCTCCGCTTTCACCTCATCGCAGCACTTCTTCATCTCATCCCCTGCAGACGCATGCGCAGAACATGTGTGGTTTGTGCACTAACATCAACAGTGAACAGAGCTGCAGCACCAGCACAGCCAGCTGTCTGCGTTATGACAAAATATGTCTGCTGTGCAATCAGGCAAGGCTGCTTATGGTGATGACTAAACGGAAATCGCCAGGCAGAACATGTTTGCATGGTTCCAACATGCAGCCAAGTGCGCGAAAGTGCGATGCACAGATACTGCATTGCAGCATGAGCAGGAACACGTTCAAGACCGACATACACGCGAGCTGTGCTGCCAGCAAGTAGCACATGCACGTGTACACCAGTTATGGCCGCCATTTGAATCGGCGGCTGCACATGCACGGTTCAAGCACGTGTGTATGGTCTAGAATTTTGATCTAAACAGTGTGCAGGTGCCTGAAGCACACTAATGCATTATATGCGTGTTATGTCTGGTTCGATACTCACAGGCACCAGGATCCTTCTGTACGTCACCAACGTCCTGCCAGCAGCAACGTGCAAAGAGTACAGAACAGCCAGCAGCAGCAGCAGCAGCAAGCAGCGCAAGGTGTACTTGAGCTTGGAACAGCTTGATATGTGACAGTTGATGCTCCGCTCAGTGGCAAACTATTTGCCACAGCAGCTGAGCTGCATTGCACTTGCACTGGTTTGAAGCATTATCACATCTGCTGAAGTGCTGTGCAGCTGCTTCGCATGCTCTTCACATGTGCAATGCAGCTTGCACGTGCCTAAACCATAACCCAAACTGCATGTGCACATACCCCTGACAAGCACATACACAAACCCCACACATTTCAAGCACTACCACACCAGCACAGCATCTGCTGGGTGTGGACGCACCACTGCGAAACACTGCGCCTCATACGGAGCAGGTGGCTGCGCAGCAGCAGCAGGTGGCTCAGCAGGTGGCGGCGTTGCAGGTGGCAGCGGGGGTGTGACGGCCACTGGCAGAAGAGTAACTGGTACCGGTGGTGGTGGTACTGCCGGTGGTGGAGGTGGATGGGGGCTGGGGCTGGTGGTGGGGGCACTGCAGGTGGGGTGGGCTGCAGGTGGAGGAAGAGGTGGTGGAGCAGGTTCTGGCTCTGGTTCAGGCTCTGGTTCAGGCTCGGGTTCAGGGTCCTGAAGACGCAGCAAGACAGCAACAACAGCAAGAAGGCAGCAGCAGCAGCAGCAGCAGCAGCATGTGTTCGGGAGCTCAGCTGCCCGCTGTAGGATCTGAACGTGGCGCAAAGAGGAGGATGAAAGGCAAAGGCAACAAAGGATGTGACACCTATAATCAGATGTAAACGATGAATTTCCAGTCACTGCACATGTGGCACATGTGCAACTCTGCAGCTGCATACGGCTGATCCCGCAAGACATCTGATCAAAAATGTTGCTGGGTGAGCTCGGACAGCTTGTCTAAGCAGAACTCACCGGTGTGTCAGGCCTGCTTGCAGGTGGAGGCGGTGCAGCACCTGCAGCAGCTGCTGAGTCACCAGCGCCATCGCTGTCACCAGTGTCACCCGCAGCTCCAGTGTCACCCGGGGCCCCTGTGTCACTTGGTGGCGGCGGCACTGGTGTGTCACCGTCTGCTTCCAGGGGCGGTGCGCCATCAGCTGCCCCACTGTCAGAAGCGTCGTCACCAGCAGCAGGTGGCTGTGGCTGTGACGGAGTGGGAGTGGGAGTTGGCGTGGGTGGGGGGGTGCTGCCTGCAGGTGGTGTAACCAGTCTCACTGGGTTAGGAGGAGGGGTACTGCCAGTAGCTGGCGGTGTAACGGTACCACCACCAGGGCCTGATGGTGGTACTGCAGGTGGCAGTGGCGGTGTGGTGTCACCGGCTGCTGGTGGTGTCACTGCAGGTGGCGGCGGCTGATCTGGCGGTGACGCTGCAGGGGGTGGGGCTGGTGTAACTGCAGGTGCCGGTGACTCTGGCGGCTTAGTGAGGTCTACCGCTGTGACACCGTCCTTTGGAGATCTGACTGGTGGGGTTGGTTGTGGCGAGGGACTGGGAGATACCAATACGAATTTCTCCACAGTAAACCGCGTTACACTGTCACTAACAGTGTCACTGTCCGACAGCTCCACCTTGAGTGACACGCTGTAGACGCCTGCTGGCAGCAGCACTGTGGCGTTTGCGCCGTCCACGCTGCGCTTGAAGTCGCTGTTGTCGCCGCCTGCGCCCGTGATGGTCCACGTGAAGGCCTTGAGGGTGCCCCCCAGCTCAGGCTGCGTGCCGCTGGAGTCCAGCAGCACCTCACCGCCATCAGACGACTGGCTGGGGAAGACCTGGCGCCGGCTGGGGGAGGCCATCACCACCGTGGACTGAGACATCTGGCCTATCCAGTCCATGGAAGATGCTGCTGCTTCCTGGCTGGCACTGCTGCTGGTGCGGCTGCTTACTGCAGTGTTGGTCGCTGGCTTGCGGCTTGCTCTGCTGTTGGTAGCATTAGCAGCTGCAGCAGCAGCAGCCTTGACAGCCTATAGCTTGCTGCTGCTGCTATGTTTGGCTTGTCGCTTGGCCCTTCCTGGTGCTGGTGGTGCAGCAGCGAGCCTGCGCACCGCTCGTGCTGTTGCTGCTGCTGCTTCATGGCTGCTACTTACTGAATGTATTGCAGCATATTGCAGCGCTGCTGTGCTCGTTGCCGTCTTAGCTGCTCTGTGCAGGTAATATGCTTGTGTGTTTGCTGCTGCACCTGCTGATTCAGTTGCCTGCCGAGCATCTGGGGCAATGCTGCCAGCTGCCACTGCTGCGCTAGCTGCTACCTTCTGTGGTGCCTGCCCCAACAGACCAGTCATTGGCCTACAGCACACAACACAAGCAGCAGAACTGTTGGATTCACACACTGATGTCGTGCATGGTGTGTTGAAATGGTGCAGGATCATAGTAGTGACCTTCTGATGAAGCTGAGGCAACCCAGCCAGCGGCTGCAGCTCCAAGCACCACCAGACAGCAGCACTCACCTCGCAGCCACGAGCAGACACACATTTGCCAATGCCAATAGAACGACAAAGGTCGAAAGCCTGCTGTATCCTGCCCTCATAACAAAGAGTCTGCAGCTTTGCTGCTGTACTGTCCTTTCAAAGCATTGCCTAGCCACGCAGTTCCATCACAGACACAAGCAACCGCACAGCAATTCGTCGAACGTCGAATGCGATGTGTTCTGATCAATGCACGAAGGCCACCAGCGAAGAATGTGTAGGTAGACCAACGCGTGTGTGTCCCACAGTGGAAAACGCCGTCGGACGGGCTAGACAAGTGCACGCTAAAGTGACAACCATCGACCAGATCGCGAGACGTGTGTGGCGTCCAGTGCACTACCGGCCGAAGCACAGCGTAGGTGACCTGCGCTGATAACACCAGCAGGTCCCCGGGACTACCTTCTCCCACCTATGCGCTTCGGAAACCCACAATACTTTACAGTTGTGACACAATTAAAAACATCAAATTTCACCGCATCGTTTACTGAAGCTCTGCACAGCGCCATCTGCAAGTCCCACCAAGGCAGGTGAGCAAATCACCTGCCCATGCGGCTGGCAGGTCAACCATCAACGAAAACATACCAAAATCAACCTGCTTGAATTGTACTGTAAGTTCAATGCAGCTCAGCGTGCATTCACAGATCAGGGGCAACAGTGAGGCCTGTGTCAGGATGCATGCATCCTGATTGAGTTAAACCACTACTTATTCACAGTGGGCGGACAAAGGCCAACAGCCAGCGGACAGCTGGCGGACAGTGGTGCTGTCCGCTGAATGGGAGAGCGGTCGGCGGGCACTTTTATGCTCAAATTTCCCACCGTAGCCGCGCAGCGGAGCCAGATATTGTTGTTGAGATGAAAAGGGACATTTTCTGCTGATTTGGCTGGGTGCGCGCCGCATAATAATAATAATCAATCCTTGTAAGCCATACCTTTCGGCATCGGCAACCGCGCCTCACCCACTGGGGAGGCGGAAAGCAGACTGATTATTCTCTCTATTTTCGGTGCGCGCCGCATATATGGCCGCAACAGCGCCGGGATGGGTGTTAGTGACAGAGCGTGCACAGACACAAACAACAAAGCGCAGAATACGTTTTACAGCTAGACAAACATCTTTCTCTATTGATATATCTGTGAGGGCTTGTTCGAGCTCCCAGTCCCTTCCTTTAAATTGCTGCAGCAGGCATTGCCTGGCCGTAATACTGTTCTGAAGGCTTGTTGATATCTGTTTGATGGCCATGCTCACGTAGAAATCAAAGGCAGTGCCGCGGTTTGCTCTTCAGTTTGGTTGGATCGACAGCAGATGGCTGAACAAGGCCGGCCAGCACGTGCAGTCCGCATCCCTGCAAGGTTTAGTGATTCAGGTGCCTTAGAAGAGACAGGAGGGCGCAGCCAGGGTCGCCA
>CADDIJ020000636.1:0-11078 GCA_902809745.2 Tetradesmus lagerheimii
GCTGCATGAGGTGCATGCAAAGCACCCTGGCATCACCATATGGGCCCTTGTGACGAACCTGCTGGTCAGGTTGTGGCAGCCATGCAGGCTGATGACTTTGTTGCTGTGTGCGGATCTCTGGCTGAGGTTCAGGCTGTGGCTGCAACAGTTTATGAATACAGTTGTACGTGGCGGTTCAAGCTGAATAGCTTGAAGTCTGCTGTCATGCATGTCTCACCAGCTAGACAGCCCAGCCAGTTGGCTGATTCTGGCATCGTTTGGAATGGTGTGCCTGTGCCTGTTGTATCAGAGTACTGCTACCTTGGCCTGTGGTTCAATAATGCCTGCAACTGGAATACGCACTTTGAGAAGATGTTGGCAAAGTGCATCGTGTGAAGGGTGGGCTCATGCCAGTTTGGAAGAGCCGGCTCATCAGCGTGGAAGTAAAGCGTATCATTCTGCTTACATGCGTTCGCCCGATTGTTGAATATGGCAGTGAGGTCTGGTTTCCGTCAGCTGCAAGGCAACTGCAACAGATTGACAAAGTGCAGACTGACATCATCAAGTGCTCAATGCGTTGTGGCAAGGAGCGCCCTTGCACTTCACTTGTTCTGGCTGAATGGGGTGTGAAGCCATTGCACATGTGGCTTCATCAGAGGGCGATGGAGTATTACTTTAGGGTCCAGCGTACGCAGAATTCGCGTTTGCCACATCAGGTTTTCTCAGCTGAGTGGAAGCGCCCTAGTGGTGCTGTTGCGGTGACACCTTGGCATAAGTATGTGCAGAGTTTGCTTTGCAAGTATGGTGTGGATGTTGAGGCGGCGGCTGATCGAGCTAATGCGTGCAAGAATCACATCAACCGTCAGGTCAGGAAGCTGAATGCAGACACAATTGTTTGTGAATCACTGCAGCACTCTACTTTGAGCCGTTACATCACGCATGTGCACCCTACACATGCTGATGCCATGCGTTTTAAAAGGGCTAGGCCTTTTTTGTGTTCTGGTGCGCCAACGCGTGGTATTGAGTTGCTGATGCGTGTTCGAATGGGCTGTCTTTGCGTGCATGAGGGTACCAGTCGTTATGGTGGCAGCAGAGCTGATTCTAACACAGCATGTCCTGCTTGTGGTCAGGGTGTTGAGTCTTTGTCACATCTGATGTTTGATTGTCCCGCTACTTCTGCTCTGAGGGATACTATGCTTGATGAAATTCGGTCTGTTTTGCGTGATGTTGCTGGCGGCGCTGAAAAATTGCGCAATGTGTTGTCGTTGACTGATGCATCCACTAAGTTGTTGCGTTTTGTTTCTGATGATATTTGGGGTAGTAGAGGGGTGTGCCGAGTGATATCTAGGAGCATTGCTGAGTATCTTGTCCAAGCTTGGGATGTGCGTAATAATTGCAAACACAATGGAGCAGTGCTCCCTCTTTCTTCCGCTCCTGAGGGGCGCGGGGCCGATGGCGTTGATGCTATGGCTTAATGGGTAACATGATGATGATGATGAGCCGGCGCCGGCGGCGCAACCAGGCACCACTGGGCAGTACCGCCATTGGCAGCGAATCACAGCCCAACTCGCGGCAAGTGACACTTGCCAAGCACCGATCACATCCTGAGCATATGGCCATCATGGAATTCATCATGGCCACACAAGTTGTCACAGCCTGACGTGGCACCAGGGTCCTGACACATACTGCACACCATTATTCGATAATATTGATAAAATATCAACGTCGGCCTGCCACGCCAAACAGTTGTGCCGCACTGGTGGGCCAGGCAGCACTGCAAGTCACGAAGACAAGTTTCTGTCTTGTGCTTCAAAGCAGGAACACATTCCTGCCCCTCTTCATGCTGCAACGCGCAGGAGCTGCTAGCATGAGGTCAAGGCAACTAGTCAACCACACAGATGGTGAACACGTGATATCATCGCAGAAGTACTGCTGGCCAATAGCCATGCAGGTTCACCACCCACCTCTCAAGCGTTGTCACAATGCACCAAGTTGGTGAAACTCATGCTGTTCAGGCACTCCAGGGCTTTCCAACAACAACCATCTGCCATGCAGACATGAACCATTCCTCTTCTGTAGCAGCATACTATGCAGAGGTTCTGCTTAGCAGATGTCCTAGCTGTAGATGAGCGGGAAGCAGACGCAACAGTATGCTCGGCACCTTCAGGATATTCTGGAAGAGCACCGCGCGTTTTAGCTAGTATGCGTTGTGTGTGCAAACGGCCTACATGCAACTATAATGAAGCATAGCCAGATACCTCTTGTCTGTGGAAAAATACATGGCAAGCCTAATCCGATGGAGCAAATGCCCCTCAAGTCCAGGTGTGAACATGAATGTATCCTGAGTCTCTGTTGTCTTCTAAATCGATTGCTCAGGTGATTGAGGATGTTGATGAGTTCTTCTCGGTAGTTTCTTCTCTTTCTGGGAATGTTGGTGATGACGATGATGATGATGATGATGATGATGATGATGATGATGATGTTTTCTTCGAGTGTCCCTCCCCCTATGAGCCTCTCGTTGGCTCCTAATGGGGTTCCCACTCCTTGTTGGGTGGAGTATGTAATGTAATATAATGTAATGTATCGCCATGCAGCACCAGCCAGGGTGCATGAATCACATACAAAAAACTCTCACATATATGTGATAGTATCATACCTTGTACACCATGCATGCTCAACAGCATGGCATACTAAAATGTGGTACAATAGCGGGCATTTCTTGCCAACCGTAACAGTAAAATCACCTGGTGCGTTTTCATGGCGTGGCACGCCACAACCCGCCCCAAAACAAACAGCTTGGTACTGTGAAGTTGCAGATGCCTCAGCGCACCGCAGCCTGTAGAAGTCACTTGTATGTTGTCCAGTGTCCTCGTGAACAAGTTGCTGGGGTGCAGCAGACCATATGTATAGCCTGATCATGATGGTCACGAGTGCCGCTACGTATACACGCTTCAAATCCTGCATGCCACATGCCGGCAGACTCTGCTGTGGCTTGAAGCCACCCGCACAAGATACAAGTGCTAAGTCTAGCCTGCTCTGGCAGAGCACCAGCAGCAGGCCAACACATGCTACAAGTCACGAAGGATAACTGAGCTGCGGCGGCTATGAGGCCAACAATGCATAGCGCCCAGCTACAGCAGCAGCTGCAGCAGCACACGTTTGTACAGCATTGACGATGTCGTTGGTGGCCCATTCACAGCGGGTTTGCAACACTGCCCCCAGGTAGCTTTCCAGGAGGTTGGCCATTACGGCAGCGCATGTAGTGAGCAGCGCTGCACCAGGAAATGGCTCCTGCAGCAGCAGCAGCAGCAGCGGGCAGTCAGCACTCATTACCTCTATTGAGCAGCGACACTGCATGTCGTGCAACCACAGTGCATGTTCAGCCTAACCAGCGGTGCAGGCGCCGTATTGTTTGAGACAGCCAGCCGCAAGCAGCAGTAATGTCACCTGGCATGGCAGCTGCTGCCTAGTCGGACCAGCCTGTGGCGTCCTGTTGTCGACACCAACCTGGTAGACCAGCAGTGCGCAAAGTGAGAAGGCAGCCGCGGCCAGGACGCTAGCCACGCTCCCCTCCAGGCTGAGAGCACCCTCGGTGCCCCGTGGCACTGGCTTCAGCGACGTGATGAGGTATGTAGTGCTGCCGTATGCCTGCACAGCAGCCAGAGGTTGGTGACATTTCAAACAACTAATTAGTCTAAGCAAGCCGTTCAAGTTGAACTAGTTGTAGGTAAGCTGCCTGACGTATGGGCTGCCTTTGGATGAAACGAGCTTGATTCTTCTCCTGACGTATGGGCTGCCTTTGGATGAAACGAGCTTGATTCTTCTGACTTGAGGTTGGCTACTTTTCAAATACCGTCAGAAGGTACACCTCTGTGAACACATGCTGTTCAAGTGCACTGCAGTGTTACTAGGGTCTTTGTCATGGTGGATAGCAATTGGCAACCGATGATCGCACCACCTGCTTGACAGGACGTGCATTTGCAGTGGGTGCGCATGGCGGGATGTTTCAGCAGATTGTATGCAGCGCTGCAAATGCAGTAACCACATGTGTCTCAGGTCAGTTGTGCTGGCAGAGCCCCTCCACGTCTGATACCTTCGAGTGGTTCATTTGCCACGCCCTGATGGCGCTATGATATCACACCTTTCCAATCTCTGATGATACTGTGTCAGCAAGCTTGCTCGCCAAACTCGCAACGTAGCCAACCTGCAGCAGCAGACCAGAGCAGCAGTTGAGCTGTGGTGCAACGTGTACGTCATTTGGCAGTTTCTAGGGTGAAGGTGTAGACGCACACGGTGCACAGGCGACTTTGTACTTTGCAGAAATATACTTTACATGCAACTTTATCCTGTGCAGTGCCATTGTGTAAGATCACCAGCGAACTATCAGTCAACCCCGTTGTCCATCGAGGCATGCGGCCTCAACACACCTGCCAAATTGCATGCTGCCCTGTGTGCAACGCCAGCCCTGCACAGCACATGGCGGCTGCACCAGAGCCCCACACACTGCCCTGCAGCAGCAGCAGCAGAAGTGACACAGCACGCCACCATTTTAGAATAATCTTGATTGATTACTTGTGGCCGCCGCCACAAGTAATCAATCAAGATTACTCGAAACAAGTGGCACTTGTGCAGGCCGCCGCAACGTATGTAAAGCATGTGCTGATGCATTCAACATTGCATGAACATGTGCATCTCTCTGCCTGCAGGTGCAGCCTGGTATTGCATGCTGCGGCTGTGAATGTTGAAGCACTGCAGCACGCCACGTAGACTGGGACAACACCGCAGTGTGCAGCTGTGTGCCCAGGGTCAGAGTGTGCACATGCACTGTCCTACACTCATGTCGCAAAAGTACACAGCAAGTGTATCACAGAGCAGTCGTTGCTGTGGGATTCTGCTAGGCCAGCCTAGCGGCCAGGTTCAAAGCTCACCGGTCCCCTGCGGCCGCCATGTGCTTCAGCAATGCCCTCCTGCTGCTTCTGCTGCAGCTTGACTCGCGTCACCTGCAGGGAATGTGCACCGCTGGTGAGCGTCGCCGGTTCGTGTGAGGGTCTAAGCTTAGACTCGCCTGTAGCTCAGCTAGGCAACGTCACACTGCTGAAAGTAGTCGAGGATACATAAACTGTTACAACCTGGGCACAGCAACGTGCCGCTGTCACAGTCACAAAGCTACAGACGGTCCCTGCGTGATTGCCTGTCCATGTTTGGGACACCTGCTGACCACAGCAAGTAAGCAGCTATGCTTTGAACATGACATGTTCTGCTGGCAGCACACTCACAAGACATGCATAGTGATTGGCTGGCGCAGGAAGACAACACCCCACAATCCATGTGATGGCAATACCTGCAGCATGCATGGCATGCTGCGCGCATGACATGTACAGGCATCAATGCGTTGCGCATGACGCCGATAAGCATGTGCTTGCTGATTTATTTTGAACAAGCCTTGCGAGCAGTGCCTGTTACAACTCACCAATGTTCCAGTGACAAAGTAGAGGCACATCAGCGCGTAGCTGCCAGCTCCAAATACGCCAAACACAACACTGCCGAGCAGCCAGGCGTGTGCGATTCCCTGGCCTGAAAGCCCCTTGCGCAGCACAGGCAGCCCCATAGCAAACACGAGGCTGTTAGCAGCAGCGCCAGATACCAGGCTAGGCTGTGCAGCCGACACGGTAGCACATGCTGCTTGCCAAGCTGACGCCAAGCATGCTGCTGCGGCTGCACTTGAGACCGGCCAAGTTCCTGGCAGCAGTGCCGCGCTGAGAGCGGCAGCCGTGGCGGGTACTGTAATGTTGTCGTCAGCCCATGAGGATGGCAAGGACTCCACGACTGCGCACACTGTCGAGATGGTTGCCACGCGGCGCAGCAGCACTGCGAAGCCAAGGGTTTGGAGCTGCTGCATGTGGCCCTGTTGCATGAAGAAAGCCAAACTCCTGCAGAGTGTCAGGACAGGCGGCACACAAGTTGAGTGCGTAATGTTGACACTGATGGCTGCAGCTGCCAGCGTGCAGTGCTGTGTTTGGTCCAAGGGCTGCCAGCCAGGTGTATGGGCATGATTATATATGCTCCCAGGCTCATCTGCTGCACGCCTAACTTGGCACAGGCGGTACAACCAGTGCTAGTTTGCTACTGGTGAGTGCTTGTGTGTTACAACTGTTGTTCCACCGAAGACACTCCAGCTGACACAGTGTCATCAAAGCCTGGCAAGCCCATTTCCCAGGGTTGACATCCCTGCAATCCAATACCAGTCAATCAAAGTTCCACCACTCGCTTGTTGGTGCTGCCTCACCCGTGGCAGCGCATGCAGGCGCCGACAATACTTGTCATCACTCACCCCATACACGCGACGAGCCCCCCCAGTAGCAGAGCTGCACTGCCAGGCCAGCTCTTCTGCTTGTTCCAAGGCAGCGGCAGCTGCTGCCCCCACCTCCTGCCCACCACATCCGCCAGGCCATCCCCAGCACACATCATAGCAACAGCAACAATGCCAGCTGGATGCTGCCTCCACGCGAGTGCGGTTGCAGCGAGAAGCACCAGCACATATGCGAAAGGGCCCTTGAGAAGTTCGCTGCTGTCGCCAGTGCGGCTGACACTGGCAACGAGCTTTGCGTCTGCAACATAGCCGCTGGCAGTTGCAATGAGGCGGGCTGCGTTGGCCACAGGGACAGCAGCAGCAATGGATGCTGCGCTGGGATTGGCGCTGCAGGAAAACATGTTGCAAGGCATACACGGGTCAGCCGGCATGCGGATAGTCATCCCCGCTGCATGGCCTTTGCTATAGCGATGCTGCTAACAGCCACAGAGTTTGCTGGTGTACGCGCCAGGTGATCCAAATCCCGCTGCTCGGCGTTGCAGCATTTCTTGTGACATCATGTGGCAGCAAATCCAGAGCAGCAGTGCTTTGAGTTCAGGCTACCTGGCTGCTCACAACACTCAAGGTGGCATACACAGTAGCGCAAAATGCGTGTCACCTGTACACTGGCCAGATGCACACAAAGGCCAGGCCACCAATGATGTGCACCAGCTTGCGATTAGTCCTCTGCTGGTGGACATACACAGCAGCAGCAGTGGAAGCAGTTGAAGCAGCAAAAGAATAACGTTGTGCAAGCACATTGATGGACTCCTGCCGTTACTGCGTGCAGTGATGCATGTAGTTCTTACTGATGTGGCAGCGTCGCTACATGCACAACTGCACTCAGTCTGTTGGCGCTGGGCGCTGCGCTGCTTGCACAGTGGCTGTGCGCACTGCAATACCTTGCACCAAAAGCTCAGATCCAGAGTGTCATTGGTGCCTTCATCGCATTTGTGTCGTGCTCAGTGGGTTGGCGCACCTGATCAATCACCCCTTTTCCCTGGAGACCTTGAAAACTCCGCACCAGGGTTGCAGCTCCCACTGCTGCCAACAGAGAGCATACCAAATCCCTGACCATGCTTGCAATATGATGTGATATCGACCTGCAAAGAAGTCGTGCTGAAGACGCGTCGTGAAAATGGCTGGCATGCAGCAACTGTAGAACGACTCCGTTCAAAATTTATCGCATTGTTTAAAAGAAGTTGCAAGGGGGTTTATGCAGCACACAATGCAGTGGTGGGGTTGATCTGAACTGTGGGAGGTCGCCGAAATACGGGCAACGTTGTCTTAGAACATGGGGGTCAAAGCCCCAGCACATGTGCACCCACTGGGTACTAGCACATCAGGTGAACATCGAGTAAACGGTCAGGATCATTATTAGGGTGTCTTGGTACCATCAAGGTGCTCACATAACTCAAATCACGACATCGCCTGCCTTCCTCGGCGTTGTGTTTGCAAGCATTCACAAGTGTTCACGCTCTTGTGAAAGAGCGGAATCAACGAAGAGCAGAGGGCAGGGTCGATACACACGCACAGTGGCATCTCTCTAGCTGGATCGCCACCGACAGGCGCTGGCGCAACACACAGAATGAAAAACACATACTTCAGTGTGCTGTTGTGCCTGTTGCTGATCTGTTGCGGACAGCAAGGTGAGGCATTGGCTGGGCGCAAGAAGGTCGCACAGCCCTACCAGCTCCGTTCAGCGGCTGTAGCGCTGCTGCAGCAAACACGATTGATGTACGTTGATAATAGGCTTTGATCTACTAGGACAGCATGTCCTGTGCGCTGCTCAGGCTCTGAGTAGGCATGGCTGCATTTCACAGTGGGCACATGTGACGTGTTTGCATGGCCCTGCATCATCATGTGATCCACCATAGCTGACGCCAGTACCATGCATGGACATTGTGTACATCAAGGCCAGGTGACGGACCCGTCTGGTTTGTATAGTATGAAGCCATCCTGCACATCTTTGAAGACAGTATACGGCGCTTGTGAGTGACTGACATCTTGGTGGTGTCTGTGCTGCACGGCAGCAGCTGCTGCGAAAGCGGTTGCAGGGCCCACCACAGAGGCAGCACCAACCAGCTCTGCAGCAGCAGAGCCAGCAATGGAACAGCCAAGGACTGAACCAGGTCCAGGTCATGTGCAGCTAGCTGCACAGAGCACAGCAGCTGCAGGGTCGCCACTGCTGCCAGCAGCAGCAGCGGCAGCAGCAGCGAAAGGACTTAATGATGTCATGCAGCAGGGAGGCTCTGCAACACGCAAAATCATGTCAGGTATGCGTTACACGTTTCGCAATAGTTGGCAGATGCACTCCATACAGAAACACGTGTGGTTTACGAAGATGCGTTATGTCAGCTGAGGTCAGAATCCGCAGTATCATGTAACATGGCGCAAGTTGCTGAGATGCATTAGAACATACCGGCGCTGGTTAACATCCTACAACCAAGAAGCAACAGCGATATGTACAATACCTTGTGGCAAGAGACACATTGAATGCTGCACACAAACACACAAACACACTGAATGCTGCACACCAGACAGGCAATCTGCGACTCAGCATGCACGTTCTATAACATATACATGGTGGGTTTCCAGGCATGCAGTGTGGTCTGCAAGTACACACTGTGTACAATACAACACAGTGTGTTCGTGCACGTATATCGTCACGTCACTAAAAGCATCGCCTGGACAAGGATCACAGGGATATAGAAAGTAGCCTGACAGAGCCTAGTTCGAAACCTGGGAGCTGCGCTCCACTAGATTGCAGGTCTCAGCGGTTAGCTGCAGCACTGATAGCTTCCTGTCTGAGCAGCCCAGTAGTTACTGCGGCATGTGTTATACAAACGTTATTGCTGCTGTCTGCCTGCCTGCAGGTT
Organism: Tetradesmus lagerheimii; assembly: GCA_902809745.2. NCBI lineage: Eukaryota > Viridiplantae > Chlorophyta > Chlorophyceae > Sphaeropleales > Scenedesmaceae > Tetradesmus > Tetradesmus lagerheimii. The sequence continues at coordinate 9,208 of CADDIJ020000636.1, forward strand.
CTTCTTCCTGCTTGAATGAACCCCCAGATGGTTGGCTGCCAGCGGGAGGTGCCTGGATATGCGACACTGACAGCTGCACCGCTTTTTGCCTCGATGACACTTTAATCCCAAGCGACAACCTTACCGTCAACTGCAGTGCCGGTAAGTACGGTCACCGTAAGCGTCTTCATAATGGCAGTGCCATCACCGCAATAAAAGTTGGCCCAAGGACCTGAAGCTGTCGAGGCGCTGGTGTACCCTAGCTCTGCCTGCTGAGCAAGCCACTTGGTATGCGTCTCTTGCCACATCTGCACCACGACTGCTGCTTTGAACCTTGAAAATATGTGCGGACTAAGCACGCGCACGGGTGGTATGTACGTCAGATCTTCAGCTGGCATGAACATCTATGCAGTTGACACAAGGCTGTTGACAAAATGCAGACAACGGCAGCACTGGTTGGCAACTCTCGCTTGCTCTTCCAATAACGAACCACTGGAATGAAACATATACTGCCTGCTGTGCTGCCCTGTAATCCATGATGCAGGATCTTGGACGGCACCTGGGCTGTCAATCACTTGCGATGCACCTGGTATGCGGACACCACTGCCTGTTGGGTTTTCCAGTGCAGACAGCATCTTACTTTGCCTGCTGTGACTCGTCGTATACCGACGGTATAATACTGCATACGGGTGACACAGTTGTCAGCATCAGTGCATGTTGTTCAATTCTGCACCCTGCTGACACTGTATGGTGGCATCACCGAATGCAGCATGAAGCGTACTATCACACGCCCGCTGTACCCCCAGCCTGAGAAGACAACAGCGTTCTAGTTGCTGCAGCAGGGGCCCTGAGGGATCTCCACGCTCCTCGCAGCTGATGAATGCAGTTGGGTTGGTACAGCAGGTCATACACAAAAACCAGTGGAGATGTCAATGCACACGCACATGCACCGCGTGGCAGTGCCTGCTGCGCATGTTGAAGTGCCCGCTCTACAATCTCCTGGCTCGTGCTGCTGCTTGCTGCGCGCTGTGCAGGTTGCACAACGGAGCCTGAACTGCAGCCCAACGCAACGTGGTTCTGCGATCTCCCAGTAGCCATCGGCACGCAGTGCACTGCAGAATGTAACGGCACATCCAACCCGGCCAACCCTCCTGTTGCTGTCTGTGACTCCGGTGAGAGCAGATTTTATCAGCTGCTCTCACCGATTTTATCAGTTGACATGCACTGATGTGCGGGAGACACATGCAGCTTCATGCAATGTGCCCTGTGGCCAGCACACTGTGTGATGTGAAAGCAGCCCGTGTCACCTCCTGCATGACGCCAGAGAGCAGAAACGGCGCATGATCTGTACACTAGAACTGCAGACAGCCCCCCTGAATTCTCAGTCGCCTGAGCTGGCTGCATCCTGTGCGGCACATAGTCCGTGCACTGCCGTGCTGCGAGGCTGCACACCTTTCACTGCCGCGGCAGGTCGCTGATGTGACTGGTGCTGCTGCTGCTGCTGTGCTGCTTGTGTGCAGGTGATTGGGTTTACTTGCGCGGGTCATGTGCAGGTGAATCATGGGGATTGTATCAAGAAGAACTCATGCACAGCGTGCATCGCCATGCATGTGCTTGCAAGCTCTTACGCGCAGCTGGCAGCTACAACAGCTTGACACTTATGAGCCATAGCCGGGCTGTTGGCTGCCAGGTAGTTCCTACTACTGTGTATGCAATTGACAGACTGACTGTGCAATGTGCATGACCATGCAGCCACCTTGCAGTTTCTGCTGTGCCTCGTTCTCTAGTCACGTACACCTTGAGTTGCACCTGCCTTGACGGCACCTCTTCTGCTCATCCTGTGTCAACATCCTGCCCCTCCTCCGCCCCCAACCCACCACCGCCCCCCCCCT
>CADDIJ020000637.1:0-41927 GCA_902809745.2 Tetradesmus lagerheimii
TCCGGCATGCTGGCCAATATCTGAGGCACTACCTGGATTGTAAGAAGACCGCACCGGAGACGACATACGGCGTGTTTATCCTGCCCAAGTGGGACAGGAAGCCGTGGTGGAAGCTGACGCAGGGGATGAGGGTAATTCACGAGTACCCTGCGGGAACGGAGGGCTTGTTCTCTATCCCATCCAGGGACAGGTGGGTGGAGCAAGCTTCTCAATGGCCGGTGATCATCCTGTGGGATCCGCCCGTGAACACAGGAGTGAAGCCAAGGCCATGGGAGGAGGAGTTGCCGGCGAAGCAGGGGCTGGAGACACTCACTGCACCCGAGGCCGAAGACTCGTGCACCGCCATGGAGCTAGGTGGTCTTGAGCCTGCTAGCCATGAGCTCATTCGTCTGAAGGCCAAGTGCCGCGGCAAGGTGCTTGATGTGCTAGTAGACTCAGGTGCGAGTGAGGACTACATCGATCCGAGGGTGGTGATGAAGTTCCGATTGCCTACTCTCAAGCTCCATCGACGTCAAGTGAGGCTCGCCAACGGTTCACTGCAAGATGCGGGGACAGTCGTGCCTGACCTACATTTCCGTATTGGACAATTCAAGGACCGGAGGCCTTTTACCGTCACTCAGCTGGCACCATACGACATCATCCTTGGCAAGCCTTGGTTGACTGCTCACAACCCTGCCATCGACTGGGTGTCTAACACCATCACCATTGAAAAGAGGGACGTCACATACACCTTGCAGCAACACTCTAACATCGAGAGGACAACTCCCGGTGTCAGTTTGTTGTCTGCACTTCAACTCAAGCGGGAGTTACGCAAGGGCGCAATTGCTTACCTTGCCATCCTCAAGGAGGTTGAGGAGGACCAAACTATCCGTGCGATAGATGACCTCTCCCTTCCTTCGGGGGATCCCGAGTGGGTTGAACGGATGAAGGGGGTACTTCACAAGTACTCAGCCATCTTTGGCAAACTGCCAAAAGGTGTACCTGCATCCCGAGGTGTGGAACATGAGATTGAGCTGGAGCCTGGTGCCAAGCCCCCTTACCTACGTATTTATCACATGAGCCCTTTGGAGCTGGCGGAGGTCAAGCAACAACTAACGGACCTGATTGACATGGGGTTCATCCAACCTTCCAAGTCGCCGTATGGAGCACCCATTCTCTTTGTTCCTAAGAAGAGTGGTAAGCTTCGTATGTGCATTGACTATCGGGCGCTGAACAAGATAACGGTGAAAAACCGCTATCCTTTGCCTCGCATTGACGAGCTGATGGATCAGCTTCATGGGGCGACGATATTCAGCAAGCTTGATCTTCAAAGTGGCTATTGGCAGATCCGCATTGCTGAGCAAGATGTGCCAAAACCGCGTTCCGGACGCGTTATGGTCACTTTGAGTGGAAGGTTATGCCTTTTGGGTTGACCAACGCACCCGCAACTTTTCAGCATTTGATGAATAAGATTTTGCAGCCATATCTTGATAAGTTCGTGGTGGTGTACTTGGATGACATCTTGATCTTTTCAAGACACCTGAGGAGCATTTGGAGCACGTGGCTAAGGTACTCGCGGTTTTGAGGGAGAATCAGCTTTATGTGGGGCTTGACAAATGTGCATTTGGGCTCAGCGAAATCGATTTCTTGGGACATGTCGTCAGTGCCGACGGCATTAAGCCAGATCCCAAGAAGGTGGCGGCGGTTACGGAGTGGCCGACACCTGGCACTGTGCGTGAAGTGCGAGGTTTTCTCGGTTTGACTGGTTACTACCGGCGCTTCATTCAGCACTATGCTCAAAAGGCGTAGCCGTTGACGGAGCTCACCAAGGAGAGCATCAAGTGGCACTGGCGGGATGATGTAGAAGGTCGGGCCTTCGACGAGCTCAAGAAGGCATTGGTGTCCGCACCTGTACTGGTGACGCCTGATCCGAGCTTGCCTTATGGGGTCTACACCGACGCCTCCAAGTTTGCGCTTGGAGCGGTACTACTTCAAAATCAGGGCAAGGGCTTGCAACCCGTGGCTTATCTGTCACGGAAGCTCTCGCCAACAGGGCGCAACTACCCCACTGGAGATCGGGAGATGCTTGCAATCTACTACGCTCTACAGCAGTGGCGTTGCTATCTGGAAGGAGTTCCCTTCAAGGTCAACTCTGATCACCTGAATCATACTTGGTTCAACAAGAAGCAGGATCTTTCTCGACGACAGGCCAAGTGGAGTCAGTGGATCGAGTCATACTACAGTGGTACGGAGATTGCTTACAAGGAGGGAGCTAAGAATTTGTCAGATCCTCTGTCACGGCGCCCGGATCTCGCCTCAATTGAGCTTGCTACGGCATCTGTGCCTAGCAACTTGAAGGAGGAGATTCAGGCTGGATATGAGAAGGATCACTACTATGATGACGTGATGCCAGGTCTGTGGATGCATGATGGGTTGTGGTACTTCCAGGATCGCGTGGCTATCCCAGCAATTACCGAGCTCAGGAAGCGCATTATTGCCGAGTGCCATGACTGTCCAAGTGCAGGACATCTTGGCCACACCAAGACCCTGCAACGTGTGTCCAGGAGATTTTGGTGGCCGCACATGAGCCGTTCTGTCTATTCTTATGTTGTGGCATGTCCTTCATGTCAGCGCAACAAGCCTGTGATGCAGCGACCTCTTGGTCTTCTGCAGCCTTTACCTGTGCCTACGGCAAAATGGGAGCAGATTACCATGGATTTGATCACAGATCTGCCTGTTACCAAGGAGGGGCATGATGCGGTGGTGACCTTTGTGGATCGACTGACAAAGATGGTCCACTTTGCACCCACCACTAAGACTGCAGGAGCGGAGGCGATCGCCAACGTATTTGTGCGTACATGGTATAAGCACCATGGTTTACCTCGTGTCATTATCTCTGACAGGGATCGGCGGTTTCTGAGCCACTTTTGGCAGGCATTGTTCAAAGCTCTTGGCACTGAGCTGCGGTTTTCTACAGCTTTTCACCCGCAGACTGATGGCCAGAGTGAGCGTGCGAACCGCACCTTGGAAGAGGTGTTACGAACTTTGTTTCACCTCGCCAGGATGATTGGGACGATTACCTAGATTTGGCGGAGTTTGCTATCAATGATTCAGTCAGTCCTTCTACGGGCTACACGCCTTTCTATTTGGCGTATGGTCAGAATGTGTCCTCACCTATTGATTTGGCAGATGTGATCGTGCCAGCAGCGCAGATGCGCGCTCAGGAAATGACGGACGCAATTGAGCATGCCAAGGCCAAGCTTCGGGAGTCCCATGAGCGCCAAGCGCGCGCAGCCAACAAGGAGCGACAACACTACCTGTTCCAAGTCGGAGACAAGGTGAAGCTGTCCACAATCAACCTCAATTTACCACCCACGATGAGCAAGAAGCTCGCAGCTCGCTTCATTGGCCCCTTCACGGTGGAGAAGGTCATCAATCCGGTGGCCTACAAGCTGAAGCTTCCTGCTTCTCTCAAGATTCACCCTGTATTCCACATCGGCTTACTCCGGCCATGGAAGGAAGATGCGCAGTTCCCTGACCACAAAGGACACTCTGCACCCGTGCTCGTGTACCCTGATGACGACCAGTGGCTGGTAGACAAGCTCCTTGACAAGCGGCGTGAGCGAGTCGGCCGGCGCTGGATTATCAAGTACTTGGTCCGTTGGCTCAATTGTGGCCCAGAGGATTATTCATGGGAGCCAGCAAGCAACATTGAGCAGAGCTTAATAGATGAGTATGAAGCCTCTCATCATGCAACCCCAGAGCAGGAGGTGGCTACCCGCAGCACACGCAGGCAGGTGCGTCGACGTGGCTGATGGTTAAGCAACGAGGACGTTGCTCCTTGGGGAGGGGGCATGATGTAAGGTTGAAGGAACCGGAAGTTTCTAGAAGGCTCTAGAAGGTTCTGGATGTTTCCAGAAGGTTCCAGATGTTCCCGAAGTTCTAGAAGTCTCCGGAAGGATGTAGATGTTTCCGGAGGTAGTATGTTCTAGGATTGTCTAGAAGCTTCCTTGGTCCAGAATGTTCCAATTGTAGGCAGTTGAGGAGGCGTTGTAGGTTTTCGCCAAGGCTATAAATAGAGGGGGCCTCTCCTCACTCAACAAGAAGTATTCACTCAAGAAGTCTTTCCATCAGACCTTTCAAGTCCTCGTAGCCTCGTCTATTGTGTGAAGCCTTCCCTTGGTAACTAACTGAGCCTTCTATACAACTACGGCCTACGTCGAATCGCTATAGAAGACCTTAGTTGCCAAAGGACCCGCCGACAAGGCGTGACATTGAGGCACTCCAGATGCTCAGCAACGTGTCTCCTTGCTTGGCCGTGTACAACTTGCATGCTCCTCCTGAACTCTCTTGTGCCAGAGGGGCTAACACTGTCCTGGGCCTCCTGCCGGGTCCATCCCAGGTGACAGCATATGTGTAGCCTGGCGACAGTATGCCACTTTCACCATACGCCACCTGCAGCCATGGAGCAGTCGTATCGCTCCATGAGGATCGCTAGCGCGTCTAAAAAACTTCGACAAGTGAGCAAGTGAGGCACTGCGAGAGCTTGAATAAGGCAAGCTGGTGCGAAGCTGGTGTGAACAAAGCAGTTACTGCCCTCGGCTGTCCCTTTACCTTGAACACACCGCCTCTGCCCTTGGCAGGCCAGTCTGGGCCCCAACTGTTCTTGACCAGCCAATACCGCCCAGTGTCGTTGTACCCCACAATGAAAACAGCATGAGCTGCTATAGACTCTTCTGGTGGGATGTCTTTGATGCGTGTATAAACACTGTCGGGGTTGAAAGGCAAGCCATACAAATCTGCAACATATACATGTGTGTGTGAACAACATGTCATAAACATGTAGCGCACAGAAGGCATGAAACAGTTCCCAGTTAATGCTGCATGCCTGTCACAATGCCTGGTGCAGATCTTTCAAATGCATCATGCTTGCAGCATACCTGTCACAGCTTGCAAGCTCACCTGCGTACAGCCACATCGCTGTCAGAACTCCACCACTTTCAATGATCGCCCGTTTCGCGCGGAGAAGATTGTCATCAATCAGCTCTGCCATATATTCCCCAGGAGACTTGCTTGTGCACGTCTGCGTGCATGGGTTGTAACCCTGCTTTAATGTGTACACCGGGGGCTTGTACGGCATGCACTTGGCTTGCACGATGCCGTCTGTCATCAGTTGGGTGACAGCTTCTTTGAAAGTCCAGCCAGTCTGGCAAGAGCGTACTGCTGGGATGGAGCCTGACTTGCAGAAAAACATGCTTTGTTCACTAAACTTTGGAGTGGCACCAGATCCAAGGTTCTGCGCCGTTGCCAGTGCTGCTTCTGCTGCCGCCGCCACGGCAAACGCGACGCAGGAACTGCAGGCGCCCTGCACATGACACATGTGTGCGCATTGTACTGCATTAGTGCTTGGAACATTGGCTGGTCTGCACGAGGTTACGCGGCAACCAGTATCAAGTGTACATGTGATCACACGTAATGACGAAGGTTCAGTCGCTTGAATTGAATGGTGTGCGCTGCCTTTTGCATGTTACTGCATGTTACTTTTTTGGGAATGCCCTTACTCGTGCAACCATGCAGCACCTATGCAGCGTTCCACAACACGCAACATCCACCAAAAGGAGTAGTTGTACCAACTAGAGGCAAGCAGAGAAACCGGTGAAACTTACTTGATCACGAGCAGGGGCAACAAAGGCGGGACCTCCAACCACAGCTGGGTTGGTGTTGTCCCAGGCATCCGGCAAGGCTGCCAGCATCAAGGCTTCCTCTGCATCCACGCCAAATTCCTGGGAAGCTTGGGCTTTCAGTCCGGGGTACGGCATTCGCTTGTAACCCTTGCGAATAACTGCTGGTGCAGCCAGAGCTCTAAGGTACTTTGCTTGCACGCTGCGGGTTCTCTTGATGACAGAGTCCACCCCCAACGCATCTTGGCCTTCCAAAACTAGACCACTCCTGAGTGATCCAATGCTGCCATCACGTGCCACCATGCTTGGGTCCGACTTGATGTAAGTCGCACTGCAACCAGCTAGCGAGGTGTTCAGCGGCACCATCTGCTGCACAGCCGCATGGCTGACATTGAACCTGTGAATGTAGCGTGCAAGGCAAACGACAGTCAGGGAGTAGCTTGCAGCAATACTGGTGCAACATGGTGCAACATTCAATGTGCCTAGTGGCACACATGCTGTGGTGCACACACCAACACTGTCTTAGTGGCACCTGCAGCCACAAAAGTTGCAGCAAAGCTTTTACAACATTGTAGAGATCTTTATGGATCTCTTACACACATCTCCTGGAATAATACATGGGCATAGGTACGCGTACGTGCGATTACACCAAGCTTACAAGACGCTTCATTACTATTGCACGGGCATGCCATGTTCAACGTCACAGGAGCTGAATGCAATGGCGCCGCTCATCATGCGCGTTTCAACCAGATTTGGCAGAAGATTACTGGCAGCATTGTGCTCAACGGTATACTGATGGCTTACCTCAGCCAGCCAGAAGTGTCAAAGGCACTGCAGGTTGGCGTCGTGTCGCAAATATCTGCCAAAGCAGCCAGGCTTGCAACACCAGTAGCTTGAAACAAGCGGCGGCCTACCACCACCCTTTGCTGCTGAGCAATGTACAATGGTAGCTGTGGGCAGCTGCTGGCGACTGCCTTGTTTGCTGGCTGACCTAGTACCCTTGTAGAACCTGCATGCAATGCACGTGCCATGTGGCTTGCACATGAAAGCTCAATGCATGCTGATGTGCACATACCCGCACTTGCTGCTTTTACACGCTTTGCCTTCTGGATGCTGGTGTGCTGTGAGCACAGGCTGCTGCACCACCTGCTGTGCAACACAGAACGATCCTTGCAGTATGCAACGTCGCAAGTGTCGACACTAAACCAACTGTCTGCAGTAGGTGTGTATTCCTACCTGGCTGGGGGTTGCACAAGAGTACTGGTGTGCCAACCAACAACTTGCTTAGGTCTGTGACAGTGCCGGTATCCAAGAGCAACTTGTCAAGTGGAATGCCAGCCAGCCATGCAATTTTAGACAGGTAGTCAGCCTTGCGCGCCTGCGGCACAACATTGGCAACGAATCATCTGCATCAGACCAGTCAGCACAAGGCTGTGGCGCCAAAGACAAGCTGCTGAAACAGGCTGCAGTTGCATTGTTGCCAATGCCAGCAATCTGGTGCCAGTGATGTGTTGCAGTTGCTCAAGGCCGACTGCATATCTTATGGTGATCAATCAATCTCAAGAAGCCAACACATCAGCAGCACTAGCTGCTGATTCCAGGCATGCTGCACCGCACATGCCTGTGCACTCACTTCTCAAGACCTGAGCAAACTTAGCATGACCTGCTATTTGCACATACACAGTGAGCAGGAGGTTCATCTGCTGTAGTGCATACACCAGTTGAATGTGCGTGCTGCTCAAAGGTATGCACCTTGCTGCAACCCATGGTTCTGTCATCATATAACAGCAACCTCGCAGACTAGCTGGCCTGCATTTATACTCATGTGCAGCACTTACTTTGTACCGATAACAGCTGGCTTTATCTGAGGGAGTGACAGGCAGTAGCAGGGCATCAGGGCGCTTGGTCGGTGAAAACACTACACCGTATGCCTCCAGCGTCATAACACTGCATACACCAAATGCAACCTGCAAAGAAACCGTCACACATGCGTTTGCCACTGAATGAAACACAACGGTGGTAGTTGTAAGTAACAGAGTTCACCACAGAGCTGGCAATCCCAAAAGGAGGCATGCCATGCCTCCAATATGGGAGGAAGAGTTCAGCTTGCATGAAAGGCTTGCAGATGTGCCCGACAGCAGCTGCGGTAGCCAGCCACTGGCTACCAAAAGTTGATGTCCGTAACATTGAGACAGCAACGTTTAATTCTTATTGCTGAGAAAACACCGCAGATTGTTCAGACTCGGCTACTGACCTTGAAGAACCCACCATCTGCCCAGCCCCTGCCCCAACTATTCTTGGCAATCCAGTATCTACTGTTGGTGTTGTAGCCCACCACGAGAATTGCATGCGGATATATAAGTGAAGCATTCCTGCTGGGCTTGTAGACTGCCTTCAAGTTGTTTTTGGTGCTGAAAAACACTTTGAAATCGCTGCAGCAGGCAGTCAGTCATGCAGGGGGCAACACTTACAGCAGTTGCCAGACAGGGAGCAGGTAGCAATGCTGGCCCAATTGTTCAGTGCGGGGAGTTGCAGCACTCTTCTCAGCAACGGCGTTGGTTGATATGTACATGTACAGGTGAACGGCGGCAAAATGGTCATGCTTGTGCATTGATCAAGATGTGTTGTTGACCTGGCTGCATGGTTGTTGTGCCGGGCCCAGTTGAGCGAGCAGTTGCCTGCAGCCAGTGCAGTGATGCAACATTGCTGCTGCCATGGCTCACCTGTAGACGTCAAAACGCGTGACAACAGAGCCGTGTTGTCTTATGTGTGCCATGGCCTCCCAAATTGATACCATCAGCCGTGCGGTAAACTTGCCTTTACCAGCGTGTTGACTAGGCGTGTTACAGGTACCCTGACAGTGGTGCTGCGTGCTGTATGTTCCCGGCAAGTATGGCTTGTACGGCAGGCAAGCTGTGGTGGGGATGCTGGCACCCCTTTCCATCAACTCTGTCAAGCCATCACCAAATGTCCAGCCCGTTTGACAGTCCCTTTTCCAGCCAGTTTTACCACAGAAGTACAGCGACTGCACGCTAAAGCTGCACTGCGCAACATCCACCTGTAGTGCTGCTGCCATTGCTGTCTCTGCCGCAGCTGCTATGACGAAGCCAACACACACCGCACAAGGCCCTTGATCACCTGCATCAGAGGAAGGCGCAAGATCATTGATGCTAATCCCTGCACCACAGGAGCTGCAAAGAGAGCAACAACAAATGTAACTATGTCATCCTTGTTTCATGCCACTGTGCAAGACCAGAAAACGTGCACACACTTGAAAACAGCAGTGGCTGCTGCCAACACGCTGTGTTAGCTGCCCGGCTGCTTTCACTCACCAGGTGGTGCCACCAGCCGCAACCCGCCAGTGTCAGTCAAGTTCAGGTTGCTGTATGTGCTTGGCGAGGCTGCTATCATCAACTTGTCTGCATTTGTTGGATGTTCACTTCGCCAGCCTCTTATACTGGCAGTCAACCCTCTGCGCGCACTCGTGTGCACGCTGCTGTGTGCGAGTGTGAGGCCCGGCAGGTGATGGCGTGCCAGCTGCTGTTCAAACTGCAGGGTGCTGCTGCTAGCTGACACTGTTTGTTCTTTCATGTGTCACATGACAGCAGCAGGGACATCGGCAGACTCTCAGAGGACAGAGCAAAGAGGAACCAACTATTTATGAGCATTTGTAGTGCGCATTATCCACTATGCAGCCCTGCACAGCAGCTCACATGCGCTGCAGGTTGCACCAAGAACTCTACAGCATTGCGGTGCTGTACAACATGAGAGCGCCTCCCAAAAGTCCGACCTTTAAGCACGTTCACATCGGCTGCAGAGGCGCATCCGTCTGTATCTCGTACCAGCGCTTACCTGCAGCGGTGGCATCGCGCACAAGCAGCACGAGCCAGACATAGACGAGCACTTGCACAGCAGTCCCACTGCTGCTCGGCACGCCCATGCTGCCACACAAGTCTGGACAACCAAATGCTACGACGTCACAGGTGAACCTCTAAAAAAACTTTAACTGCGTGATCAGGCGTCAGGCAAGCACTGCGCGGTGCCACCAACTTCCGGACTGTCTTGAAGCCCATCGGTGATATCAGCAAGAGAATTCACCGCGCAGGTGCGCACAATCGGGACACGACGATCTAATGCATGCAGCGCTTTGGTACCTATCACGTCATAAGTCAGCATACAGCTGGTTACATCGCCGGTGACACCCGGTGTCAGTGACGGTTTTGCCATGACGAGCCTCGGTGAACCGCATACTAGTATACACAGAAAAAGCAGCATCAGTGCCAGGAAATCACAGTGACTTGCCAGGACATTGATGAGGGTGCACACTGCGCTGAGCTCTGGCAAGAGCATCAGAGTGACACAGCAGGTGCATGCTGAATAAACAAAGATGGTGACTGGACCGAATGCAAACCATCTTCTCTTGAAAAATCTGTTTTATGGCGGCGTCATGGCGGCCGCTCGTGATGTGAGGAGAAGTTTTACACTGAATCCTTCTCAAGAAGACGCCTTGTGCAGACGCGACGCCTTGCGCGGCTTCTGCAGCCGGCCAGGACTCGCCCCTTCAGCCTCAGAATCGCTGCCACTGGCAACTGCTGAAGACGCTTGCTGTACACCCCTCAGGCTTTGAGCAGTAGGACTTCCACTGGCACCTGCGCTACCATCACTCAACCTGCTGCCTTGAGCACCTGCTGCTGCTGCTACATCGATGATATCCTGCTGCTGTGAAGCAGGCGTCCCACTGCTGCGGCTACTGTTAGGTGTACTGCTGGGCAAACTGCTCATCTCAACACTCAGCCGCCGCCGCTGCTGCTGCTGCAACTGCTGCTGCTGCTGCGCGGGCTGCAGCACGGGCAGACTGCTGCTATCTGGATCACCGAAGCCCACTAGACCTAGATCCTCGTCATCGTGCCAGCCATTGGAGTCATGCCACTGCTGCTGCTGCCGCCGCTGAGGTGTGTGGTTGCCGCTGCTGCTGCTTGGCCGTCTCGGAGACCACTCCCGTATACTCGCGTGCGTTGATATTGGAATCAGCACTGGCCCATCTGCTGCTGCTGCTGCTGCTCTCGGTGTGCTGGCGTACTCACGGAAAGTGCCATTTGCATCTAGATCGTCAGCACTGTACTCAAAGCCCCCGTTGGGCTGCCTGCCATGCTGCTCGCTGCTACCACCGGCTTCCAAATCACCTGCAGGAGGAGTCAGACGACACACAAGACGAACACCACACCCTTAGCAGCCGCAGAGCAAGGCTTTTCGGTACCTGGGGAAGCGGAATAATAATGGCTGGCCACACATTGGGAACTTGTCTTGCTTGTGCAATCTAGAGCATGGCTGGCACTTGATGCAGCGTCACTCACCACCATAAGCGACAGCCCTCCTGCATGTGGTTGGAACCATCACCCACCTCCTGCCTTTGTGTGGTGTGCAAAGTCAACGCACTGTAAGAAAGCAGCAAGAGCACCCCCATACCACCACATGGCACTGCTCGCTATCCTGCAAAACCTGCAATGCAGCTACACCACCGCAGGCCCACCTCTGTGTTGTGAGCCCACCACGTTGCCACCGCCCGCCAGATTTCCTCATGGTTAGAACCACCACCCGATTTTCCCTATTTTTCCTAGTATGCAGAGCCAACGCACTGTCAGAAGCTGCAACAGCACCCCGCGTAGACTACCTGGAACAACTGCCCTACATAGCAATGCTCGCTGTCCTGCAACAGCTGCAACAGCCACACCACCGCAGGCCCACCTCTGTGGTGTGAGCCCACCACATTGCCGCCGCCGGCCAGATTTCCTGCAAAGAAGCCCGCCATAATCAGCGTCGTCCCAGACAGCATCATCGCCATGCTGTTGCTGCTGCTCAGCCACTTGGGGGTTCCCAGCAGCACTTCCACAACAGCAGCAACGGGGATCTGCACAGATAGCCCTAGCGTGGCGATGGTGGGTCCGAGAAGCAGCACTGCGTGGGCCCATAGGTAGTCACTCAGGCAGTAGTTTAGGATACCTGCAGCAGTGCACAGAATATGGCAAGTTGGGTGTAATGTGTAGCCCTAGCGTGGCGATGGTTGGCCGAGAGGCAGCACTGCATGGGCCCATAGATAGTCACTCAGGCAGTAGTTGAGGATACCTGCGGGAGTGCACGGTATACGGCACGATGGGTTGGATGTGGAATAGCAAGATGGCACGCAGTGCAGTGCAGAAAGCAGCTGGGACACGCACGTATGCGACAATGAACAGTGCAAGATGCCCGCAAGAGTGCATACAGTGCCAGGCGGCACCATTGTACAAAGGCAGAATCTGCATAAAATAAGCAGACACAGCAATTCTCGGGACCAAGCCATGCTGCGGCCAAAAACCCCTAACCGTACACAGCAATCCCTAACATTTCCTCACCACTCACCCTCTATCAGAATGATCAAGTAGGCCTTGGGCGGTATTGTCTTCAAATGCATCGCGCCGATACCTGCCAGGACTGCGACCACCGGCACGAATACAACTGAGCACAGCACGCCCACGTAACCGAAAAATAACGCTACATTCGCCTCGTCATCATCTGGGAGGGACTTGCGCAGTACAATGGTGTAGCATGCGTAGAAGCATGCGGACACCAAGCACAGCAGATCACCCAGTACGCTGTGGCTAGCACCAGTGCCCGCTGATGCTGGTGTAACAGGTGCCGTGCTGTTCATTGCGGCTGCAAGTGTGCTGTTCAGCGCAGCAGCAGCAGCAACAGCAGCAGCAGCAGTGGTGTTGGATGTGGCACCTCCCGCCAAGCTGTGTATGCTGTTGCCGCCCATTGCAGCGACATTGCTGCTGCTGCTGCTGCTGGCGCTGCCGCTGCTGTTGTCTGAAAGGGTGACCAGTAAAGTGCCTGCAGGCAGTGACAGAACAGCTGAACCTGAGGCAGTGGCAAACTCTGAACGGCACAGCTAACTGAGGCAGTTAAGCATTCTCAAACGGTAAATGAACGGTACTGCTGTGCAGGCAGTGCCTAGAAGGCTGAGTCAGCCAATGACATCACCTACTTCGGCAAATCAGGATGCAACTGCATAAGCAAGCAACTGCACTTGTCAACAGGATGTGCGGCAGAAAATGGCACGCGCCCATTCTGTGCTGCGGCTTGCCTGTCAGCGTGTTCCATCTGTGACACGGCTTCCAAGCCAGGCTGCACACTGGATGTCAATGCCAGCTCTTGCAACGACTGAACCCCAACACATGATCTGCCGTCCCGGCAGCACATCAACCCAACCAAGTTTGCGACAATTTCAAGCTCGAGATGAAAGCGACACATTCGTAACAACAACATGATGTACTACTATGGTACTACATTAGAATCCTAACTCACCTGCGATGCAAGCTGCGATGCTCAGCAGCTTTGCACATGAGTAAGGCTCCTTGAGCACTACCATGCTGAGGGCAAACGTGAACAGACTGCTGCTGCTGCTGAGGATGGTGTTGGATGTAACACTCGTCATTGACAAGCTGAGGTTGAAGAGGTACTGCGCTATGAACCAGAACATGAAACACTGCAGGTAACACAGCAGGGGCAGCAATATAGCGGTAGCAGCGGCAGCAATGAGTGCGTGGGTGTGAGGCGTTCCATTGCAGTGAAAACAATCGGTGGTGTAACCAGCGCAGTCGCGCAACTGCTGCTGGAAGCGAGCTTACTGTGCCGAAAGCAGCCAGGCGTGGTACTGTGCATGTCGCATGCAGGGTGACGTGCAATAAAACAGGTAACGCAATAACACCGTATTCAACCTTGAAGCAGCTGCTGATGTGACGAGGCACTCGCCCGCAGCTGTGTGCTAGGTGCCCTCCAACGCTCCGCAGCCCGGCCTCACCTGTGATGCTGCTATCAGAGACTCCTTATGTGCCACTGCAGATGCACGCGCAGCTGCGGAAGCCTGCTCCGCTGCTGCTGCTGCTTCTGCTAAGTCCAAGTCAGCTTCTAAGCTGCCTGGGGCTGCTGCTGCTGCTGTTTGCCGCTGCTGCTGCTGTTGGCGCTCAGCTTGCGGGGATGCCAGCGGCAGCTGCTCTTCGTCTTCGTCTGCTGCATCCTGCTGCTGCAGTGGCTTGTACTTGAAGCTGCGCCTGCAGGACAGTCAGTAAAAGAATGAATGAGCTACACGTGGTGTGTTCACACTCGACACCCCTGTATGTTGGGGGTTGGGGGGTGATGCTGAGGAAGCCTTGCAGGACAGTCAGTACAGCTCTTGCAAATTGAGCTGCTTGCAGGACGGCATGAGCAACACAAGCTGCAGTGCAACGCTGTGGTATGAAGCTACCTGCCTTTGGCTGATGTTACTGTGCCATGTCTGACCCGCTACTACTTAGACTGATGCACATGTCTATGTATATGCCAGGACCCATGTTGGGTTGGTTCATGAAAGCTGATTACTGCCAAGAATGTAAGTCCGCGTTGCAGCTGCACCCCCTGCCAACTGCCAGCACGCACCGCAACAATCGCGTCTCCTGCAGCAGGTTTTTCAGCTGCACCAGCGGCAGGAAGATGGTGAAGATGCTGGTGGATAGGTAGGTGAGCAGAAACGGTGATACGTTGTAGCTGGGTTTGCCTTCTTCTGTGTTCACTAGCAGCTGGCTGATGAAGCTGGCAGCGACCCATATGATGGCAGTCAGGAAGATGAGCACCAGCCCAAGAGCGCGGCCAGAAAGAGGCTTGCGAGGCTTCTGAGCATTCTCCATGTTGCTGCACGAGCGGCATGCTCTGGTTCACTGCTGTGTGCTGCTGCTCTGCCAAAGGGTGAGGTGTCTGTTCACGTGCTGTCAAGCCACGGCCTTTCTTGCTTCTGCTGCACACATGCACAATCAATTCACAGCTTCGGGGCGTGGTATGGAGTTGTTCAGACGCGAGCGTAGATAGTGACAGCTTTGTCTAACCAACAGCTGGCTGGTGGGCTTCTATTGGGGTTTGCACAACTGCCAGCCAACACCATCGACATGCTAGTTTGTAATCATTACTTGTTGCAAAGACTCTTTGGTCAGTGTTAGATCAAGACTGCCCAAAATGTCGATACTGTGCAGCAAAGTGCCGCAGCAGCTACGTCCTGGACTAACGCAACAAAGATCTCGACTCCATGTATCTAAAGTGCGACAGCTGGGGATGGTGTGGGCCGAACGACCTGGCACACCTGATGTCCCACCCCCACCGCCTCCCCCACCTCCCCCAGCATATTCAGCAAGCGAGGAGCAAATGCGTGTAAACCCAAAGTTTCAGGTATGTGAAACATAGAGCTTGTCTCAGCTGGCAGGCAAATGAGTGTGTGTGGCACGTCTTGATGGGGTGCTGGTGTGTGCAGCACAGCAATGCTGCTATCCTGCTGCACCCTGCAGAGCTGCCAATAGCAATGAGGGAGGTCATGCAATGTTTTCATGTATGGCATGCATCAAGAGCTAGCTTTTTGACATCAAGTGAGTCTCGCAGCCAACTCAGTGCTGCCATGCATCAGGCAAGCCTGGGCCTAGTGCAGCCGGGCTTCACCTGACGCCTCATGCCGGTCTCCTGGCTGATGCAGAGCTCACACCATGTTGACCAATCAACGTATGAACGTCGCGCCTGTTGACATTATTTTGTTTCTTTGCAGGACATGAGCTGGATAGAGTTCAAGGAGCGCTACTTGCGGCAAAACTATCTGCAGCTCAGCTTTGCAGTGGGCGCGCTGACCATTGGCCTGCGCGTGGCAGGCGCCAACTATACATTCACATCAACGGTGAGTATCGTACGCTTGAGGCTATGCATGTTTGCAGCAGCGATTTCAACAGCAGTAGTCGTTGGCAGCAGCAGCAGCCGCCTATCCCTACGCCACTGCCACTGTTGTAGGCCACGTCGGCAGAGTAGGCGTCAGCAGAGCGCAGCAGTGCGGAAAATGCCTGCTTGTGCACCAGGGTGCTGCGGCCGCTGACACCAGCTGCTGACTATCAATTGCAGTTGCACCATTGTGACAGAGATTCAAGCAGGTCATGCTTCATGCAACCCAAGGCAGTGACGGCGTCAGTCGGCATGCATGTTGCCGTCAACACAACTGCAAAGTTGTTTTGGCGCAAAAGGCCTTTCGGCTGAAGATCCGCCCTGCCGCCTGCCGATCGTGCTGTGTGCCGCCTGCTTTCCTGCAAGCAGCCATTTGAATTTCTGGCGACAGCTGCCAGCACCGGCGTGATGTGCATGGCGCTGGCATGGGTGCTGTTTGACTTCACTGACTCGCCACCGCCTGGCGGCAACTTCTCATCGCCGCGAAAGTGATAGGCATGAGTGGTGGCCTCTGGCTGAATGTGCAGTGTACCATCATGGCTAAACTAAGTGGTGTCAGCTGCTCGTGTACGATAGCAGGTTTGCAGGAGAAGGGATGGGGCTGACAGTGTACAGGCATGCACTTGCATGCTGGTTGTAGGATAGTACGAGACACAGGTGTGGCGCTGCAACAATGCGCTTACTGCAAGTGCTGTACCCCACCAGGCGCAAGTTTTGCTGGCCTGCAAAATGGTGTTTACCTTAGCGCGGGCCTTTGACCTTCGAGGATAAGGCATGCATGATCCCCATTGATGTTTTTGTGCGCCAGAGGTGTGACAAGGATTGTTTTCTCAGAAGCACCACCTCAGCTCCATCACTCAGCAGCAGGAGGAACAGCCGAAACTGCCCGGTAACCCTTTGCTCACCACGCAGTGCTCGAAGCAACAAAACATGATCATTTAGGCACTTCACGTGCGACGAGGGCATGGGGACCGATTTCTCAGGGCGTTGGCAGTTCGAAGGCCTGAAATGACAGTCTCGCGGTCTCTGTGGCGTGAAGTGCTGGGGTGCGTGCAGGCTCTCGATCAGACTGCACTGATCGTGAGCGTGCTTATTACTGGAAGCTGCGTTGCAGCTGGTATCTCCCTTGTCCAGTACAGCCGCCCACCAAGGCAAAATGGTGAGGGCGCCATGCCTGCCACTTAGCAAGTTCCATAGATACTGTTGATGCTGATCGGCTAGAGGACATACGATCGCCATGTGTGCACGCCTGCGGCCGGGCACCCAGGACAGCCCATCATCCAGTTTTTGCAGGCACCCCAATGTGGCATGCCGAGCCTGCAAGTGGCTGACATTTTGCCATGGTACTATTGCTTTTGCAGGCTTCACGTTTCTGGAACGCTGGCTCTGACAGCGATGAGGATGAGGTGACCGCAAGCGAGGAGGAGAGCAGCAGCGAGGAGGAGAGCAGCAGCTCTTCTAGCAGCTCGAGCTCTGGATCAGATAGCGACAGCAGCTCAGACAGCGACTCTGACAGCGACAGCGACTCTGACTCCGATGACAGCGATGCACCCAAGAAGGGAGCAGCAAGGTGCGCTGTTGATGGTGGCTGCTGCTGTGCCACTACTGCTAGCATCAGGCTAGCGGTTAGCATCATACCTCAGCACATACAGGCTTCAAGTTCATCCTGGATCATCAGCATGCAGTAGTTGTGCTGCAACCGCAGCTCTTGGACACAGTTTGTGCTGTGCGCTGTGCGATGGCAGAGAGCATAGGGATCCCAGCAACATGCTCCGGGGATAGCTGCACGCACCGTGTGGATGCACATGGCTAGATCAGCTGTCTCTTGGTATGACCACTCAAGCGCATCACCTGCATGTACTTACAAGCCCGCATCTGGACCGGCAAGCCTCTACAAGTTGACCCCTGCCTCGTGTGATCTTCTTCTCAAGTTCACAAGCATCAAGTAGCCTGTACAAGTCAAATCATGCCTCATGCAAGCTTTTCTCAAAGTTCCCAAGCAATGACAATGGACCCTTCTTCAATCACATCACATCTTGATTTGATTTGATCTTAATATTGCTGCAGGTTCCTTGCTGGGTCTGACAGCGACAGCGACTCTGACGAGGACAGGCGCGTGGTGCTCAAGTCGGCAAAGGACAAGCGCTTCAGCGAGCTGACTGACAGCTGCGATGAGATCAGGGTGAGTAATAAGTTCAGCAGCAGCAGCTGCATCAGCAGCAGTGAAAGTAGTGTGTCAAGTGCTTCAGCGAGCTGACAGACAGCTGCGATGAGATCAGGGTGAGTAATAAAAGCAGCAGCAGCAGGGTAGGTGATTTGACAAGCGCTTCAGCGAGCTGACTAACAGCTGCGATGAGATCAGGGTGAGTGGCAGCAGGAGCAGCAGTGAGGTGGTGGGAAAAGTGCTCAGCAAGCTGCCAGTTGCCGCAGTGGTATCAGCAGGGAAGACACTGGGTGCGGCACCAGCAGCAGCAGCAGCAGCAGCAGCAGTGAATGTAATCTGACAAGCGCTTCAGCGAGCTGACAGACAGCTGCGATTAGATCAGGTTGAGTGGAAGCAGGAGCAGCAGCAGGAGTGAGAGCAGGGGGAGAAGTGCTCAGCAAGCTGCCATTCACAGCAGGGACAGCAGCTGGCCGGCCTGGCTGTGCATCACTCCCAGGCACACCCACGCCTCAACCAGCAGGGACAGCAGGAGTGAAGACACTGGTTGTGGCAGCAGCAGCGGCAGCAGCGGTGGCAGCGGCAGCGGCAGCGGCAGCGGCAGCGGCAGCGGCAGCGGCAGCTGCAGCGAGAGTAACGGGACAAGTGCTTGGCAGCTGCAGACACATGCAGTTGTGTTGGACGCAGCCGCGACTGCGATGCAGGTGCAGCTGCAGCAGCAGCAACAGCAGCAGCAGGCATGGCAGTGCGGATAGCAGCAGGGAAGACAATGCTTGCGGCAGCAGCATGTACAGCATCGGTGCAGCAATACATGCGGGAGCAGCAGCAGCAGGTGCTGTGATGGTAGATTGTATGGCGTGATGCAGCAGTGCTCTTGATTACCCTAGGGTGGCGGCAGAGTGGGTGCAGCAGTTGTGCCAAATGCACGCAGCAGCGCCAGGATGAGCCGCAAGGGTCTGCAGCAGTACTGGGTCAGCAGCAGCTGCAGCAGTATTGGATCAGCAGCAGCTGCAGCAGGGGAACAGGGGAAGGACGCAGCAGCGGCAGTTGCTGTTACAGGCAGGCAGCAGCTGCTGTAGCATCGTGGGGGGTCTTGAGCAGCTGCAGTGTCAGCCGGAGTACCTCAAAACGATCAATGCTAAATGATAACACATTAGGGTGGCTGTTGATGTCCTAGCCAGTGGAGCTTTTCAAGCAGGTGGCATGCAGGGGCAGCAACGGCAGCAGGCAGCAAGTGAAGGGCACTTGCAGCAGCCGGCTGTTCACTGGTTGCCGTACAGGTCATCTACGATTCATGCAACGTTGTGCACCTTCAGCTTGTGTCCCGCATCTCACATGTTATCTTCTGCTGCACTACTCTGCAGAACAAGATGAAGATCAATGACTGGTCAGCCATGCAGGACTTCTCTCACCTTTTCCATCTGTAGCTTGTTTCATGCGTCTGCTACTGCTACTGCTACTGCTACTGCTACTGCTACTGCTGACATGTGTAGAACAAGATGAAGATCAACGACTGGTCTGCCATCCAGAGCCTGTTTGGCGAGCTCAACAAGCGCCATGCACGATTTGACTTCCTTTACTCTCAGCTTGTTTCATGCGTCTCACGTCTTACCTTCTGCTGCTGCTGCTACTGCTACTGCTACTGCTACTGCTACTGCTACTGCTACTGCTGACATGTGTAGAACAAGATGAAGATCAACGACTGGTCTGCCATCCAGAGCCTGTTTGGCGAGCTCAACAAGCGCCATGCACGATTTGACTTCCTTTACTCTCAGCTTGTTTCATGCGTCTCACGTCTTACCTTCTGCTGCTGCTGCTACTGCTACTGCTACTGCTACTGCTACTGCTACTGCTACTGCTGACATGTGTAGAACAAGATGAAGATCAACGACTGGTCTGCCATCCAGAGCCTGTTTGGCGAGCTCAACAAGCGCCATGCACGATTTGACTTCCTTTACTCTCAGCTTGTTTCATGCGTCTCACGTCTTACCTTCTGCTGCTGCTGCTACTGCTACTGCTGATATGTGTAGAACAAGATGAAGATCAACGACTGGTCTGCCATCCAGAGCCTGTTTGACGAGCTCAACAAGCGCCTGGAGCGTGCGCGCAAGGTGGCGGACAACGTGGGCACGCCGCGCGTGTACCTGCGCATGCTCGTCGAGCTGGAGGACTTCCTCAACGGTAGGTCAAGAATTGTCTTTTTTTGGAGCAGTTCATTGTCATCTATTCATGGATTTATCAAGTTTGTGCGCATGCTGGTGGAGCTGGAGGACTTCCTCAACGGTGAGGGTTATGTCATTTGAGTGTGTTATTGAGTGTTTGTTTTGGTTTTTTTATATCTTTTTACCTGCGGTGTGCATGGCGCATTGGATTGTATGTGTGTGCATGCTGGAGGACTTCCTCAACGGTGCATTGCATTCCTGTGCTACAGCATGGACTCGGCTGCCGCTTCCCTGTACATGGTTGGTTTTCATCTCTGCTGCGACCGCAGACACGCGGGTAAACCGCGAGCTGAAGAAGAGATGAGCCCCACCAACGCCACCTGCTGATGGTGCTGTGGCCTCACCGCTGTTGTGCTGTGGCCTCACCCCTGTTGTCTGCCTCTTTCTGCCGTGTTGGGTTGGCCTCCATTCCTGCTGACACATCATTGGCCTGTATCTCTGCTGCAACAGACACGCTGGCCAAACGCGACCTGAAGAAGATGATGAGCCTGGCCATCTGCTGCTCATGCCGTAGCCTTACTCTGCTGTAGCCTCACTGCTGTTGTCTGCTGCCTCTGTGCCTCTTTTCGCCGGTGCCCTGCAGACACGCTTGCCAACCGCGACCTGAAGAAGAAGATGTCCCCCACCAACGCCAAGGCGCTCAACACGATGCGCCAGCGCCTCAAGAAGCACAACACCAGCGACGAGTTCGGAGACCTGGTCGCAAAGTTCAGGTGAGGGCGCGCAGTTGGGTGTCAGGCGCGCTGGTGTGTTGGTTACGCAGTAGTGGTGGAAGTTATGCAGTTGTGTCATGTTGCAGAAGTTGCTGGCGCATGCCAAGCACAACACCAGCGACGAGTTCGGCGACCTGGTCGCAAAGTTCAGGTGAGGCCTGTGCGGTTGAGGTTGCTGTAGCTGGTAATCTTTTAAATAACAATTCAATGGGCATGTGACACCAGCGACGAGTTCGGAGACCTCGTGGTTAAGTTCAGGTGCGCGTGGCGGCTGTAGCTGGGTCATACTGCAGACAACTTCTGGGCATGTGACACCTGTGACGAGTTTAGGTCTTAGGTCTTTGTTACAAAGAGTAGCGTCTTTGTAGCGATGGTCAGGTACGCAGGTGTCTGGTCGGTAGTCTTGTCATGCAGTACTGGTGATGGCTGTGATTGAATCAGCTGTCAAAGAAGGAATCCTTGGCAGTCAACACCAACAGCGGCTTCATGCGTTTTTAAACAGCAAGGAAACCACTCTCGAGGTGTGTGGTAAGCTGTAACCAAGCGGTACACCCCATACCACACACCTTGAGATTGGTTTCCTATGGGCTGGTGATTCAGGCGTGTCATCTGCCAAAGATCTTGTACTCACTAGCAGAAGGCAAACTTACCTTTTGCTACAACGTGCTGTGGCTGCTGCCTGTGTCACTGCCGCAGGGAGAACCCCCAGGACTCTCTGCTTCATCTATGTGCCTTCTCTGCTGCATTCTATGTGTATTCTCTGTTTCATCTATGTGTTTTCTCTACTTTATGTATGTATGTGCAGGGAGACCCCCCAGGACGATGAGGAGGAGGTTGAGAGCAGCAGCAGCTGTATCTTCACCTACAACCACTCAATTCAATCAATCACACGTGTTTCCTACAACCTCTCATATACATCTGCTTATGTATCTGCTTTATCCATTTGTGCAGGGAGAACCCTCAGGACGATGAGGAGGAGGAGGTTGAGAGCAGCAGCAGCTGTATTATCACCTACAACCAATCAATTCTATCAATCACACGTGTTTCCTACAACCACTTTTATTCATGTATGTCTGCTCAAATATCTGTTTTATCTATGTTTGCAGGGAGAACCCCCAGGACGATGAGGAGTAGGAGGTTGAGAGCAGCAGCAGCAGCAGCTGTGTTACCTACTGACAGCCACTCACGCAACTCTGTGTCTTTTCTGCTGTATGCACACCCAATTTGCAGGGAGAACCCCCAGGACGATGAGGAAAAGGAGGTTGAGAGCAGCAGCAGCTGTATTCTCACCTACAACCGCTCATATATATCTGCTTATGCATCTGCTTTATCTGCTTCATCTATGTGTCAGGGAGAACCCCCAGGATGATGAGGAGGAGGAGGTTGAGAGCAGCAGCAGCAGCGAGAGCGAGGCAGAGAGCGACGCAGAAGGGGAGCGTGAGGAGTTATTGGAGAAGCGACCAGGTGGGTGTGACTGTGCTTTGCTTGGCGATCTGGTATTAGTTTTGGTTGGTGGACAGGTATTTGCTTGCTGTGGCTCTTTTGGCCAAGAGGATGTTTGCAGGATGTGTTTGTACAACAGCTACATGGCTGCTGTTGTCAGCAGCAGAAAGTCGGGGCTATGTTGTGGTTTGCCTGCTCACATGAATGTTGGTCAAGGGGAAGCAGGAAGAGTTGCAGAAGCCGCCAGGTGGGCGTGACTGTGCATGGGTATTACTACTCTGTAGTGTTTGCCGGTGGACTGCCTTTTATGTGTTGTGGCTGCTTATATTACGCGCATGTTGCCAGGATTTGCAAAGCGTCCAAAGTAGCTGTGTTGACAGATGCAGTAGCATTTGTTGGAGTGTGGCGCAGCATGCCCTGGTGTCGGCTGAGGTGCACTGCTTAGAGAGGCCAGCTACAGGGCGCTGCTGTGCCGCACTCCATCACGCCCCGTTGAAGCAGTGGACACCAATGCCTTTGCCAAAACCTCAACAGAGGGGTCATGCCAAGTGCACGGTTACAGAGTAGTGGGCAAGGCGCTTGACGCTGACCTTGCAGCTTACACGGAGGGGTCGCAAAGGAATGGAGTGTTACCCCGTTCCTGCGTGACCCGTCCGTGGCAGTTAGCAAGGTCAGGGCTCGTTCAACGGCAGGGGTTGGAGTGTGGCGCAGCATGCCCTGCTGAGTGAGAAGGGCGACAGGTGCTGGTGTTGGCGCTTGACGCTGACTTTGCCAGTTTCACGACGCCTCGGTCTTGAAGGCGATGCAGTCACCGTGTTCAAGAACGACGCATCGTGACAGTTGGCAAGGTCAGGCTCAGGCGCCTTGCCCAGCCCCTGTAGGCGTGCGTTCCTGCGTGATCCCTCCGTGGAAGGGGCACCGTCGATGATCTCCGTTGCTTCAGCGAGTGTGCCGCTGACTACGGACAGCAGCGACATAATCTACACTGACGCAGGCTGCCTGCTTGCACCTTTTCCATGATTTGCTTCACCTTGGCAGCTGGTGCTACAAACAGAAGGACAAGCTGCTGACGATGGACAGCAGCGAGATCACGTACTCTTGACTCAGGCTGCCTGCTTGCTCCCTTTTTTTCACCCTTTCCTCGTTGCTAGTTTGCAGCTGGTGCTGCCAACAAGAAAGACAAGCTGCTTGCGCCTTTTTCCCTTTTCTTATCCCATGGTTGCGCTGTTTCCGCGTTTTGCAGCTGGCGCTGCCAAGAAGAAGGACAAGCTGCTGACGATGGACAGCAGCGAGATCACGTACGAGATGGTGGCCAAGAAGCTGCGCGAGATCGTCACCAGCAGAGGACGCAAGGGCACAGACAAGCAGGAGCAGGTGCGCCCTGGCAGCAGCAGAAGCAGTCCTAAAACACAATCTTTGTGGTTCAATCGGGTTGTGATATAAGGATGATGTAAGGATGCATATAAGACAGCAGAGGTCGCAAGGGCACTGACAAGCAGGAGCAGGTGCGAACAAAACTCAGCAGCAGTTCGGACACAACCCTAGCAGCAGCAGCGGCAGCAGTGTTTAGTGTGTGTAGGAGTGTGATGTAAGGGCGGCTGTCAGACAGCAGAGGACGCACGGGCACAGACAAGCAGGAGCAGGTGTGCCCTCGCAGCATCAGCATCAGCAGCGTAGCTTAGTGTTGCGTGCAGGCCGTGGATGTGTGTATGTTTGGCAGCTGCCGTGAATGCAGAGGCTAACACAAGCAGGGAACGCACAGCTGTGGAGCTGGCTGATGTTCAGAAGCAGCAGCAGCCGCAGGAAATGGTTTTACCCTTTGCTGCAGCTCTTGTTTGACACTGGTGCAGCCAGTGAGTCATGTGCTGAGAGTGATGGTGTTTGTGGTTTGGCAATCTGCTGGCGTATGATGGACAAACAAACATATCTATCCTTTGACTGCAGCTCCGGCTGCAAGGTGATGCAACAACTTCCCTTATCTCTGAAGCCAGCAGGGACATTTTTTTGTGTGGTCGTGCATCTCCCATAGCTTCATTTGGTCAATACAGCAATGTTCAGCTAAACATGCCGCTGCATTGGCACAATTATGCTAAATACTTGTCAATCCCTGTCAATCCGTTCATATGTTGTCACTACCACTGTTACTTTGTTACAAACATGTCATTTCCTGCAGGTCGAGATGCTGCAGTTCCTGGCCAACGTGGCCAAGGGCGTGCCCCAGAAGCTGGAGGTGCTGCTGCAGCTGGTGGGAAGCCTGTTTGACCTCAGCCCAGGCATCAGCAACTACATGAAGGTATGTTACATAACTGTTATAATAACAATATAACACATAATGTTAGTGTTACTTATCAGAGATTCTGCGATGTGATACAATTTAAATTGGAAGCAATGCAGTGTGCGCTCATATCGTTTTTGTCTAAAAATGACACCGTGCTCATTTTGGGGTGCTTCCCACAATTTGAAAAGGTGACTGGACTCACATGCAACGCCCGTTTTCTCTGTACTTACCTGTTATAGAAAAAATGCACGCGTGTGAGGTCTTACTTCGTTTGCATCCCTGCTGAGCCATTGGCAGTTGTGGGGTTCAGGCTAGTTCTTGTGTCTGTGACTTTGCTGAGAGTTATGTGTGCTTTTCCTGCATATGTGTAGACTATGGTGAGGTTTACTCGACGTCACCATTGTCTACAGACCTGTAGCAACGCGCATGCAGTATCAGTTTGTGGAATTCGAGCTGCTGGCGTATGATGGACAAACAAACAATCTATCCAATGACTGCAGCTCCGGCTGCAAAGTGATGCAACAACTTCCCTTATCTCTGAAGCTAGCAGAGTTGCAGCATTCGACCAGGTGTCGTGCTTGTTACGATATGTGTTGTTTCTTGTGGCCCTTGGCACAAATCACTTTGAGCCGATTCATGTACAGCCATATAGAGCCAATTTGTATGGACATCAAATACTATGCGACACTTTGACGATTGTATTAGAACAGTCTGGGTGGGGCCTGCGACTGGGATGCTGCCATTACAGCACATGACGACCACCAATCAGGTCTCTCTGTCCACAGTAGCCACTCATGCTTTCTCGCCGCACTGCAGGTTGGTCTGTGGAAGCGCTGCATGCTGGTGATGCTGGAGATCTCACACACGCTCCGCAACAACCAAAAACAACATCATATGTGTCCACTCT
Organism: Tetradesmus lagerheimii; assembly: GCA_902809745.2. Lineage (NCBI taxonomy): Eukaryota > Viridiplantae > Chlorophyta > Chlorophyceae > Sphaeropleales > Scenedesmaceae > Tetradesmus > Tetradesmus lagerheimii. The sequence continues at coordinate 25,147 of CADDIJ020000637.1, forward strand.
TATGTGTCGTGCACATTGGCCTGCCGCAGGTTGGTCTGTGGAAGCGCTGCATGCTGGTGCTGCTGGAGATCATGGACACGCTTCACGGCAAGCGAAATCAACACCATATAATGGCATATGCGGCCACTCTTCTGTGTTGTGCCTGTTGCTGCATTGCAGGTTGGTCTGTGGAAGCGCTGCATGCTGGTGATGCTGGAGATCATGGACGTGCTGGGCGCCAACACCAACATCGTGCTCGACGACACAGCAGAGCAGAGCGAGGAGCGCACAGCAGGTGAAACATCATCACCATCACCCTCATCACCACCACCATCATCATCATCATCATCATCATCATCATCATCATCAGTTTAGCCACTCACTGTGTCGTAGAGTATGTTTTGCTCGAGGAGGATTTTCTACGGTGTGCTTGTCTACGGTGTGCTGACGCTTTGGTGTGCTGCCTGCACACTGTTTGCGTGCTGCAGAACCGGTGGCTGGCGAGGACGGGCTCAAGCTAGCATGCGGGCAGCAATCCTGCTGTGCATTGTTATGGCTGATGTACTCACTGAGTTGTTGTTTGCTGCCTGCAACTTGTCGCTGCTTGCAGAGCCTGTGGCTGGCGAGGACGGGCTCATCCGCGTGTGGGGCAACCTGGTGGCCTTCGTGGAGCGCCTGGATGACGAAATGTTCAAGAGCCTGCAGGTGCGGCATAGGGTTCATCTTGCAGGGTCGGTTGCCTGTGCAACTGGTGGAGACCCGCCCCTAACACAGAGTCTTCCAAACTTGTAAACTTGTAAATTATACTCAGAAACTACATGGTTCGGAATTTTAGCCGCAACCTGGTGGCCTTTCTGGAGCGCCTGACGACGAGATGTTCAAGAGCCTGCAGGTGCGGCAAATGACAGTTACAATGAAGGGGTGCATTCATGCAGGTTTTCGGTTGTGGCATGTGGTGATGCGTCGGACAATAGGAGGGCAAGCACTGTGCCTAACAGACCCGGGCAGTGGCTTTTGGCTGCCGGTGCAACTGGTGGAGATCTGCCCCTGACATACAGTCTTTCAAATTTATAAAGTATAACAAGGGATTACATGGTCTGAAATCTTAGATGCAACCTGGTGGCCTTCGTGGAGCTGGATGACGAGATGTTCAAGAGCCTGCAGGTGCGTTAAATAACAGTTACAATGCAGGGGGGCATTCAGGAAGGTTTTCAGTTGGGGCGTGTGGTGATGTGTCAGACAACAGAACGGCAAGCGTTGTGCTTCATAGACAAGGGCAGTAGCGTTCGGCTGCCGGAGCAACTGGAGGAGAACTGCCCCTGACACGCAATCTTTCTATTTTGTAAATTTTCAAAGTAAACTCAGGGATCTCATGGTCTAGAATCTTAGCTGCAACCTGGTGGCCTTTGTGGAGCGACTGGATGACGAGATGTTCAAGAGCCTGCAGGTGCGGCAGAACCGAATAATTGAATGCATGAGCTACGCCAGGGGTGTTCAATCTCATGTAACAACACTTGCGTAAGGTTGTTTGGGGGGCCGGGGTTGACGATGAGGAAGCCTCATGCGCCTCTACCCGTCCTTCCTTTTCAACATGAGCCTAGCGTCAGGCCCCGTCCCTGTTGCGTCAAACCTGACGCAGGAGTTCATCCATGCAGCTTCAGTTGTGGCTTGCCGTGATGAGTCGTAGATGTCGTGCCACTGCAGGATTGCACGACACACCATGCCATGCCACTACTGACCCTGCATGGATGAACGACTGCATGAGCTTTGACACACCAGGGACCCTGAGAGAACAGTTGGCGCTGTGCGCGGCAGACACGGACTATAGTTTTCCGCTGCAGGTGCAACGGGCGAACACCCGCCCCTGACATGCAGCGTTCCTTGCTACTTGATTATACTCAGGGATCTGATAGTGTTCTAGTATGCGTGCTTTGATTGTTCGTACTCTACTTCGGCCCTGATGGCGCGCGGGGCGATGGCAGTGATGCTACGGCTTGCCAGTTGGTAACATGATGATACGATGCCTCATGCACATTATTTCAAGGTCTGAGCCTGGCGCAGCGTGGTTGATGCAAGCCCGCGCACTGACTCCAAACACACGTGTGACTGTCCTGCCCTGTTCGCATACGAATGACCCGCACACGCCCTCCCTGACCTCCCTGACCAGGTATATACTGTGGCCACACCACGCGCACTCATTTAATCATTCATCCATATATTTGTCGCCGCAGGTGATCGACCCTCACACGCACAAGTACATGGCCCGCCTGCGTGACGAGCAGGTGTTCCTCGCGCTGTCCCAGAAGGTGCACGACTACCTGGCTCGCATCAACGATACGCGTACTCATTCCTGCGTTTTATGTCGCCGCAGGTGATTGATCCTCACACGCACGAGTACATGGCTCGCCTGCGTGACGAGCCGGTGTTCCTCGCGCTGTCCCAGAAGGTGCACGACTACCTGGCTCGCATCAACGACACGCGCAACCAGCCCAAGGTTGCGCTGCGGCTCATTGAGCACTTCTACTACAAGACAGATGCGGTGTATGATGCCATGCGCAAGCTCACCATGCTGCAGCAGGTGCGGGGACTGCTGCTAGTTGGCTGTTGCCCCATGTGTGTGTGGGGGGCTATGTAGCCTCATTGAGCACTTTCACCACAAGACAGCTGGTGTACGATGCCATGCGCAAGCTCACCATGCTGCAGCAGGTGCAAGAGCTGCTGCTAGTTGGGTTGTTGCTGTGTGAAGGATGGGGGGTGAGGGATCTGTAATGTGAAGGCGCAGCTATGTACCGTTTCCAATAATGCTGTTGTCCTGCAGTCCTTGCCAGGGTGCATGCGGCCTGTTTGCGTTGGATGTTATGGAAACAAACAAGCAACAGGGAGGCGTCAGTCAACAACGCTCCCGTTGTTACGCGTGCTGGTCTTGCTGTTGCAGGAGGAGGCAGCAGCATCAGCAGCAGCGCACCCAGAGGGCGCCGTCGCAGCAGCCAGTGCAGCAGCAGAGTCCGCAGCAGCAGCCAACACCTCAAACGAGCCCGGCGAGGAGCAGACAGCAGATGATAAGGTTGCGCTGCCTGTGCCGCTGGACTTTAGCATGGATGAGGACAGCGCAGCAGCAATGAAGCGCCTCGTAGGCATCGTGTTCCAGCACGGTGACGAGCGCGCAAAGGCGCGTGCGATGCTGTGCACCATCTACCACCGTGCGCTGCATGGGGACTTCTACAGCGCGCGCGACATGCTGCTGATGAGCCACCTGCAGGTAGGGGTTAGTCGCTCTGCATCCGCGTTCAATGAAACATCTGTAATCGGGCAGCTGTTGGTCTGTGCGTTGGGCAGTCTGTTTGCTTGTCGTTCTGTTGGTATGTTGTACGGCTACGCGTACTGAACATCTGAGATGCATGATGCATGCGTTGGATGCTGGACTATGTGCTGCTGTCACTCACGGACGGTCCTACTGCTGGCTGCTGCTGCTGTGTTTGACCGTGTTTGACTGCTTGCAGGACAACGTGATGCTGATGGACATCTCCACGCAGATCCTGTACAACCGCTCCATGGCACAGCTGGGCCTTGCTGCTTTCAGGCTAGGCCTCATTGTGGAGGCGCACAGCTGCCTGCAGGAGCTGTACGGCAGCGGGCACATCAAGGAGCTGCTGGCACAGGTGCGTTGACTGGTCAAACTGGTCAAACATAGCATGTTGACCGGTCAAACTTAGGTTCGACATATCTCATGCGTGCTTGCTGGCCAGCAGTTGCGCCTGCTGTGTTTTGCTGGCCAACACAATACTAAAGTGAGGCCGCTGTTGCACATGAGCGCATCATCTTCTGCTCAACGCTGCATAGTGCTCAGGGCCCCTGGTGCACAACGCAGGCAGATGTACAGGCCACAATCATGCGCTGTATCCGCAGCTCAGCACCTCATCGAATTTAAAACATAACAAATTAACTGTTAGTTTTCCTGCAGGGCATGGCCATGGGCAAGTTCCAGGACAAGACTACCAAACAGGAGCTGCTTGAGAAGCGCCGGTAGATGCCCTTCCACATGCGCAGCACCTCACTGCATTCAAATGTAACAATTGCAACTGGTACTTTTCCTGCAGGGCATGGCCATGGGCAAGTTTCAGGACAAGACGCCAGAGCAGGAGCTGCTTGAGAAGCGGCGCCAGATGCCCTTCCCATGCGCAGCACCTCACCAAATTCAAATAAACAAATATAACTGTTACTTTTCCTGCAGGGCATGGCCATGGGCAAGTTCCAGGACAAGACGCCCGAGCAGGAGCTGCTGGAAAAGCGCCGGCAGATGCCCTTCCACATGCACATCAGCCTGGAGTTGCTGGAGAGCAGTTGCCTCATTAGCGCAATGCTGCTGGAGGTTCCTGCAATGGCCAGCAGCCCACTTGTGAAGAAGCGAGTCATCAGCAAATCCTTCCACAGGATCTTGGACACCTACAACAGGCAGACCTTCACAGGTAGGTGTGGCTGCGACATGAAACGCACGGCGTCTTCTACACTTGCAAAATATCTCGGGCCAGGCTGGGCGCACATGTTGTGTCTATTGCATCAGCAGTGTCGAATCAGCGTATCAGTCTGCATACAGACAAGGGAATTGTTATCGCTTATGCCAAGCAGCAGTGCACTCAGCTGACACCAGCATAACAAACAAACGCGTGTCACCCGTACGTTGTCCTGCAGGCCCTCCTGAGACTGTGCGTGACCACATCATGGCAGCAACGCGCGCACTCATGCGCGGTGACTGGTCCGGCGCGTACGGCGCCGTCTCAGCGCTGAGCGTGTGGCAGCTGGTGCCGCAGCGCGAGAGCGTGCTGGGCATGCTCAAGAAGAAGCTGAAGGAGGAGGCGCTGCGCACATACCTGTTCAGCTACAGGTAAGGAGCGGTTTGGATGCTGTTACATTGTCACATGTGTGTTACATTTTGTAGTGTGAGTGCTGGGCATGCTCAAGAAGAAGCTTAAGGAGGAGGCGCTGCGCACATACCTGTTCAGCTACAGGTGAGGGGCGGTCTGAATGCTGTTACATTGTCACATGTGTGTTACATTTTGTGGTGTGAGTGCTGGGCATGCTCAAGAAGAAGCTCAAGGAGGAGGCGCTGCGCACATACCTGTTCAGCTACAGGTGAGCGGCGGTTTGAATGGTGTTACATTGTTACATGTGTTTTGCATTAGTAGTATGAGTGCTGGGCATGCTCAAGAAGAAGCTCAAGGAGGAGGCACTGCGCACATACCTGTTCAGCTAAAGGTGAGGGCGGTTTGAATGCTGCTGCATTGTGTTACATTTGATGCATGTTGTTACAGTGTCTTACAATAACTGCAGCTGCAGATGCAGCTACAGTCGCAGGAGTTCATTGCAGTGGTGTGTTCTGCATGCTGTCAAACAAGCTTGCACCGTGACTGCTACCTTTGTCGGTCCTCCAACCGGCAACACCTGCTTACCCCTCCTTCTGCCCTGCTCCCCACCCTGTTACTTTCCTGTCACTTTCCGAACTTAAACAGCGCCCAGTACCGCAGCCTGTCGCTGGACCAGCTCTGCACCATGTTTGAGATGGATGAGAAGGCTGTGTACAGCATTGTGAGCAAGATGATGATTGCGGAGGAGCTTCACGGCAGTTGGGACCAGCCCACTCGCACCATCGTCATGCACAGCATTGAGGCCAGCAAGGTGCAGAGCCTCGCAGCACAGTTTGCAGACAAGGCCACGGTGAGTGTATTGGGGGCTGCCAGTGGGGCTAGCGGGTGGGCACAGACCTGTGCTGTATGTGCAGCAGTGGGTGAAACATATGTGTAGTGCCTTGCAGTACAGTTTACTGGCAAGGCAGTGGGTTTAACTGGTGCCTGCAAAGCACTAGATGAGGACGGAGTAATCAGCAGGCGCATGCACTGCGTAGTATGTATGTGCAGCAGCCAGGCCCTTGCACAGGGCACTGCAGAACAGGATGCCGCAGGTGCATTGAATATCAAAGCATCTGACACTGCTGCTGCCGCTTGTCCTCTTCTGCCCTGCAGCTCATGGTGGAGCTGAACGAGCGCGCCTACGCCTTCCGCACAGGCGGCCTGCGCGACGATGATGATATGGGTGGCGGTGGCAGGCGTGGCGGTGGCAGGCGCGGGCCAGATGGCCAATGGGAGGATGATGGCGGCCAGGGTGGCAGGGGCAGGGGCCGCGGGCCACGGCTGGGTGCAGCACGCATGGGCCTGGGCCAGGGAGGACAGGTGAGATTTGAATTGAGTTACTTTGTGTTTTGTGACAGTTGCAGTGAAGGGGATGCAGGTGCGGGCCAGATGGCCAATGGGAGGATGATGGCGGCCAGGGTGGCAGGGGCAGGGGCCGAGGGCCACGGCTGGGTGCAGCACGCATGGGCCTGGGCCAGGGAGGAAAGGTGAGATTTGATATGTGTTACTTTGTGTTTTGTGACAGTTGCATTGTTACAGTTGCATTGTTATATGGGTTGCGGTGGCAGGCGTGGCGGTGGCAGGCGCGGGCCGGACGGCCAATGGGAGGATGATGGCGGCCAGGGTGGCAGGGGCAGCCACGGCTGGGTGCAGCACGCATGGGCCTGGGCCAGGGAGGACAGGTGAGATTTGAATTGAGTTACTTTGTGTTTTGTGACAGTTGCAGTGATGGGGATGCAGGTGCGGGCCAGATGGCCAATGGGAGGATGATGGCGGCCAGGGTGGCAGGGGCAGGGGCCGAGGGCCACGGCTGGGTGCAGCACGCATGGGCCTGGGCCAGGGAGGAAAGGTGAGATTTGATATGTGTTACTTTGTGTTTTGTGACAGTTGCATTGTTACAGTTGCATTGTTATATGGGTTGCGGTGGCAGGCGTGGCGGTGGCAGGCGCGGGCCGGACGGCCAATGGGAGGATGATGGCGGCCAGGGTGGCAGGGGCAGCCACGGCTGGGTGCAGCACGCATGGGCCTGGGCCAGGGAGGACAGGTGAGATTTGAATTGAGTTACTTTGTGTTTTGTGACAGTTGCAGTGATGGGGATATGGGCGGCGGTGGCAGGCGCGGGCCGCACGACCAATGGGAGGACGATGGCGGCCAGGGTGGCAGGGGCAGGGGCCGTGGGCCACGGCTGGGTGCAGCATGCATGGGCCTGGGCCAGGGAGGACAGGTGAGATTTGATATGTGTTATTTTGTGTGGTGACAGCTGCAATGTTATATGGGTGGCGGTGGCAGGCGCGGGTCGGACGGCCAATGGGAGGATGATGGCGGCCAGGGTGGCAGGGGCAGGGGCCGCGGGCCTCGGCTGGGCGCAGCACGCATGGGCCTGGGCTAAGGAGGACAGGTGAGACCGGTGATGCAATGAAGTATTTTGAATCGTGTTATTTTGTGTTTTGTGACAGTGACATCATTTTTGAAGAGTGTGCACCGGGTGGGCAGGCACCGTGGGCACCCAGGGCAGCCAGGGCCTTTTTGTTCCACAAGATGACAGCCTTGCAGCCTGGGCGGTGCACGACCCTCCCTTTGTTCTTAGCTTGCGAATGCACTGCACTGGTGTTGTTGCATTTTGTCACCTCTGACTGGTCACCGCCTCGTGTGTTTGCTCCTTGCAGGATCGAGGCATGGGTGGGGGCCGCGGAGGTGGCGGCGTGCGCGGCGACCGTGGTGGCTTCCGGGCAAGCGGTTTCAGCAGCAGCATGACAAGCGGCCTGCCAGATCGCTTCCAGCGGCGTGGCCCTCAAAGGCAGCAGAACAACCCTAACATGCAGGCGCTTGGCAGCCTTAGCCGGTCGGGAGGTGCAGCAGGGCCAGGCGGTGGTAGCTACATCAACAGGGGTGGTGACAGGCGTGGCCGGGAGCTGTGAGGGGATTTAGGGTTGTGGATGGGGGAGAGGGGTGGGTCTAAGCGTGAGGTTTAGGGTGCTGATGCTGTTGGTGGAGTAGGTGCAGTGCTGCTGGAGTAGCTGGTAGCTGCTGCTGTTGGTTTGGGGGTGAGGGGTGAGGGATCTGCGCTTGTGCCCACGGGCAACTTGTGCTGTGAGAAAGTTGTGCATGCTTTCGTCAGGGGCCAGCGTATTGAAGGGCAGCATGCTGCAATGCAGGCAGTGTGTCGTGGTAGCTGCTGCGCAACTGTAAGCATGATGTCATGGTGATTGCAACAGCACTTTTGTCTTCTATCAGGAGTGACAGCTGCTGCCTTTGGGCACTTGCTGCCCAAACATCCGTGTTGTCTTGCATTGCTTGCCAAGCTGTAAAGGTCTTCCGGTCGTGCTGCAATGATGCAGTTGTGGTTCATTATGTGCATGTGTTGCGGTGATGGCGGTGCTGAGTGCACGGCGCTTGCTTTTGACTGGCTTCAACCATGTTCTGTTTTGCATATATGCAATTGCGGTTGCAACCGCAGCTGCTGGACAGTACCTGCAGGTGCTGTGCTGCTGCAGTGCCTTTTGGAAAGCAGTAGCTGTGTAACAGCAAGCAAACAGAACAGACCATCATGGCATGCAGCTCAGAATGTCAGTGAATGATCCGTTGGAGTAAAAAACATCTTCTGGACTGCAGGTTTATGCGCCATTGGACAACCCAGCAGCAAAGAAGCGCTCACTGAAATGACAACCGGCAGTGCCAGCCATCAGTACATCAACGCACGCCATGCAGCCGCTTAATGGTGATTCCTTGCTGTAAGCTCAATGTGCACGAGCAGAAGTGAACTTCACTAGCAGCCTTCACCGGCCCAAAATCGAACCACCGATGAACGTCACCTGACCTTCCGCTGTTTGAAGACCTTCGAGGGCTATATATAGCCCTACTGAGGCGCCCAGCACCCCAAGCCTGCCAGTACACACCAGCTGCCAAGTCTGTTGTTCGGTGTCGTCACACATTGTAACACTCGTAGGGAGATAACAACCACACCTGGTGGTCGCGGTCGCGTGAGACACCACCATAACAGCAGTTATTTGGTGGTGCCACACGCGCCCACGGAGGAGCATTTGCTGCTGAATGCCCGCGCCCCTGTGCACCCTCATTGCAAGCAGTAAAGGCTAAGAAAGGTTGTTTGACGCCAGGACTGCCCCCTGACAGCTATACACGCAGCCCCGGCGCCCCGCATCGCTGCAGCTGGTCGCTAATGAACTAATTAGCTGTTTACAAATGCGTCAAAGCGTGCTAGGCAGAGATGCTTGGTTGAGCCGAGTGACGGTTGCAGCTACTTGCAGCTTGTTAGTCATGGGACCTGGCATAGAGGTTCCCTGCTTACGGAAGCCATAGTTTAGTGCTGACCTGTTGATATGCTTTTTTACCATTCAATTTCTCTAACTGGCAGAATGGCTTTTGACACTGTCCTATGGATGAATAGTTTGTATAAGTTGCAAGGGCCTCCAGGGACCAGGGTCAAAGAAGGCTTCTTTAGCCTGCCTTGCCTCACAAACATGCCTAGCTCATGCAAAAGCCTCTCGTAACAAGGCATGCAAAGCCTGCACCCGGTTAGACACGCTAGTGCCATCCACACTGCAGCCACGCTTGATTCTTGCCTTGCACTCCACAAATGCTGCTACATACTTCAATGCTACAATACTTCAATTGATGCTATGGCTTGAATGGGTAACATGCTGCTGCTGATGATACTTCAAAAGTTGCGACATAGCTTGCACGCCAGCATGGATCCATTGGTGTTTGTTTGTAACTCAGGCTAATCTAGGGTCGTCATAGCACAACAGCACAATGGCCACAAACTTAGTAGTAGTAGTAGTAGTAGTAGTAGTAGTAGTAGTAGTAGTAGTAGTAGTAGTGGTGGTGGTGGTTACCGTGGCTACGCCACTCGCCAACTATATCGAAGACATGGGCTTCTGCATCATCATCATCATCATCGTGTTACCCATTCAAGCCATAGCATCAACGCCATCGGCCCCGCGCCCCACTGGGCTTCTGCATGCACGTTTCGTTGCTGCATGTACAGCACTGGCACCAATGTGGTACAACCCTCAGCACTTGAGGCATACCATGTTGTAGCTGCAGCTGATAGCATATGATACATGACACAACTTTTGAGTTCCTCAAGCACACTGTTGCAGTGCCGAGTGTGAAACTCACCCACCCATTGATCTGCAGATACTACTGATCAATGACAGATGCATCCATTGTGCGCAACAGATGAAGTGAGCTGGCATAAGGGTTGCAGTGCAACAGCATGGCCTGCAGGTTGCGTAGAGTGGACGACCACACTTGACCCACATGGTCACCCGGAATGACCATGCCTCATGACACGGCTTTACAAGCACATCGTAAATTACGCCCTGGCAAAGGGCTGCATGGTGGGCACGCGCAGCATGTGATAACCCAGCTTGCATATTCAATAGATTCATAGACTAATCCATGCTGCTGTGGCAGCTCAAGCTGCAGAAACCCCTTCCATGGGACCAGCAAATATTCTTGCAGAAGAGTTTGCAGCAACTGCTGGCAGGCGCCACAGGTGGCCGCTGCATGCCAACATTCCACCAATGCATGCAACTCCAACGCTCACCTGGTGCTGCTGTGGTAAAGCACGAGCCACCAAGGAACAGCAGATGATGGTGCATGCGCATGCACAGGCACAAGGCAGGGCAGAGCAGGGCAGCACAAGTCTACATTGATGCGGTATGCAGTGAGCATGATGCATGCAGCATTCAGGAGTGCAGGATGGTAATGTGGCACTCTTGTGTTGTCTTTTGACAGCGCAGAGTGCACACAAAGATTGACCTGTGCAGAGAGAGTGTGGCACTGGTGCATGTTATGATTGGGAGTGCAGAATGTTGTGGTTTTATGTTGTTGCAACATAGCTGGCTGCAGCAAAAGCCTTCACATGGATCTGAAATGCAGTTGCCTCGCTGATTCTAATCGGTTACAGATAGCATGAGGGTAGCTACCATGCGCCAGGTGGTGCTGCATGTAGTGCTCTTAATAAACAGGACTGCTGGGGCATGGGCTTTAGCAGCTGCTTTACAAGCAACTGAAAGCAACGCTGGTTTGGCAGCCTTTCAAGTACATGCATGACTCACCTCCTGCTGCTGCTGCTGTGGGCCGAGAGAAGAAGTCAGGTGGGAGCCATGAATGGCACATGCAAGGACACGTGGGCAGGAGATGTTCAGCAAATGGTCAAACAAAGAAGCTTGCAGCATGACAACACAGTGGCTAGCAGCGCATAGGAGCATGCAGGAGGGTGTTGCAGAGGTTAACAAGGAATACAACACAAGATGTGCAATGTCCGTCAAGAAAGGGTGGGGTGGGGAAGCAGAGCGTGGAGGGGGCATACATTCCACAGCATGTATCATCAACACGGACACAAGCAGGCATCATGTGCATTGAAGGGGTTGCATACATGCAGCAAAGCACTTGCTACAGCACCATAGGACAAAACATAGCAACACCCGGTTGTCCACCAGGGGCCATGCAGGGTGCTGCTGCACACCCTTGAGTGAGCACCAAAGTTGAGCAACCGTGGCTGGCATGTTGCAGGTGGTGAAGCACGCAGCACTTGCAAGGGCCGAGACTGCTTCTGCATGGTTTCACAGCTGCTTCAAATGCAGCAGCAATCCTTTTCCACTGGCAAGCATGCCTGTTGTGAGCAAGGTGTGCAACCCCAGGATTGTTCGCATCTCCAAGATCCAACCACATGCTGAGCTGTTGCCAAATCCTATGGTTCTGGTGGCAAACAATAGACATTTTCACCCACGCTGCACGCAGCGTAGAATGACTGCCTGATGAACACCCTGAATGAGTCAGCGCATCTGCAGCTAGTTTCAGTGGTGCCTTTGAAACCTTGTCTAATGCTACAGCTTCCCAGTCAACCGACTGATTTACAACAGTGCAAACGCCTTGTCGGTCAGCAGCGTGCATTGGCTTCAAGAGCGCCTAGCATAATCAGCAACTGTTACCAAGGCTCTGTGATACTGCGTACCGACATGAAGCGTACTGCCAGCAACAACACTGCCTGCACCAACCAAACTGGGGTTCCTGCTGCTGTACACAGGGTCTCCCTGAGATTCTCATGACTCACCAGACTGGCTGCTCAGCCTGTTCTTCTCGGCTTGCAACTCTCTGATGACCCCCAGCAACTCTAGCTCCAGCGCCTGCAGCTGCTGCCACTCCTCGCGGTTGCTGGACGCTTCCGCTGCGTCGATGCGAGATCTGACCTTCTCTAACCGAGCTTCATGGCGTTCCAGCTTGGCTTGAATGCTTTCCAGCTCCTGCTGCATGGTGGACACCCCTGCCAACTCGGCTCCTGCTGTATGGCCGAAGCACGGCGCATTAACATCCATGAATGGATGTTGGAACGTGTTATTGTGTCGATACTCCGTGGAATTAAGCAGCAGTGGTAGAAGCCTCGTCGCACCTCCTGAACTCCTTGGACTGAAGCTGCGGATGCGCAAGCACAGCACTGAGTGTTTCCCAATCACTTTTCTACAAGAACTTCGCGGAGGCGTGAACACATGCAATCTAATGATGGACAGCTGCTGTCGATATGTGCTAGCAACGAGGCAACGCTTGATGGATAGCTGCTGTCGATATGCTAGCAACGAGGCGACGCTTAGCAGAGAGCGATTCAACCACGCAGTACACACCAGCTGCCAAGTCTGTTGTTCGGTGTCGTCATACATTGTAACACTCGTAGGGTTCGGCTGCTGTTTGCTATTGTAGGCCCTTCCCTCAGCGTGTAGGTACACTGGTGCCGCCACTAGTGCTTCTCAGGGCTCGTAGCGGAACCTATTTGCTCCATTGCGGGATGCGGGGCCCTTTTTGCGGGTTTGCGGAACGAAATGCGGTATTGCGGAAGTGTTATACGATCATAAATCATTACTACAAGCTTGAAACGCCGTCAAAAAGCAACTTGCGCACACCACACAACCTCCTGCCACAAAAAAACTCCTAACTGCCAGATGGAAATGCACCTCCTGCTGCTCTGCTGCTGTGAGGATGTCCTGCTGGGGCTTGCGCTTCACACCAGCCAGCACTGCCTCCTCGCCTGACGTGCTGCTGGCTTGCAGGCCTGCAACTTCTTGCTGCCAACGCTCCTTTGTCTGCTCCGGCACACTGCTGCACTCTTGGAGGATGTGCTTGCGCAGCGCTGCAACGGTTGCCTTGGTTGCTGGGATGTCTGTGCTGCAGTGCTTGCACTTGGCGCTTGAGCGCTTGTAGGTGGGGTGGCAGTTGCCAACCTTTGTGAACTCTTCCTTACGGATATCAGATGGTGGCCTGCCCCCTGCACTGCCAAGGTCTGCACTCTACTGCCTTGTGACCGATCTGCATGGCTTGTGTCTGCTTGGCTCTCAGCAGAAGCCATCCTGGTGTGCCACAAGCATCAAAAATGTATTCTGAAGTATTTGCAATGTCTCGCCCCGTACATCTTGGAGGGTTCGAGGTTTTCGGATTCCAAGGCACGTGCCAGAATGTGTGACCTTTTGTAAATGTCGCTCTATGCTTATGGCAATCGGCTGAATTAACGCTGCAAACGCTGTTTGTTTTCATTTGCAATCAGATCGGCCGTGCAGTGCCATACTCCCACACAGCAGCCAAGTCGTGTGTGCTGCCCATTCACATGGTTTAAAGCGTTGCAATAGCATTCAGAAACTTCAAGTAATCCTTTCACAGCGTTGACAGCCCTCATCAGCCTTCTAGGCAGCATTTCAGAGACGCCCCAGCTGTGCAGCAGCGCTGCTTCAGCAGCATGGCGCTGCTCAAATGCAACAACCTTCCTGGACAGCAAGGTGTGTCTTGCTTCTGCACATTGTAATTTAACAGCAAAACACAGGCAACAACAAGCATGCTCCTGCCAGTAGTAGCATGTCAGCACCCTTCACACCACATGCTGCTCCGTCCACCACATTTTGCCTAATTGAAGAAGAAGAAGAGGGGTTACAGGGTGTGTTCAAGCGGCTACGCCGCAACGGACACCAGCTAGAAAAAGGATGCTGCGAACAGCTCAGCTCATACTGTCACTCAAAAGGAGGCTGAACCCCAGAAAAACCAGCCCCTGTGTGAGAGGCATGACATTTGGTGTGCAAGCACAACCGTCTTTCTCATCACACGCAATGTTGGTGTATCAGAGGGTATCTGATCATGAAAGCAGTAGTCTAAGCAGTGTCAGTGACAGCAATCTATACATTTTGCAGTACAGGCGGCGGGCTGAGCTCGGGCGTCTAACACTAGCTCAAGAAAAGCAGGTCGGACTCAAGGCAGCTGATGGAATATGCAAGCAGAGGGCCGACCAGCTGCTGAGGGTGTGACATCTCTGCATTCCAGCAGTTATGCAGTGACCCACAACATCCACCCAAAAAAAGGACTGGCCGCCTCTGGCGGAGATGGTTGTTGAGCATGAATAAAAGCAAGCAAATACATGCATACACAGGCTGTCATCTGCGAACCACACGTAAGCCATTGCCGCACAACACTGTGTGCCAAGCAATGAACGGCTGACACGTGAGCAGTTGAATCCTATGCCGACGAGGTACCCGGGCCGTAGCAGCAAAGTCAGCAAGTGCATCCCAGAAACACCCAACAGCCGCTCGCACTGCTACTTGTTCTACCAGCACGGGGATAGTCAACTGATGAGACACCGCCCAAGCCACCTTGCGGCCATGCTCAAACGCATGTAAAACTGCCAAACAGACCATATCCCACACTAGCCGATGCATGTCACGGTGAGGGGCACATGCCAACCACAAGGCGCTGCACGGCAGGCTTGCACCTGCCGCCAACAAGTTGAATGCATGCAGCTGACTTTCCACCTCTGTGCGTACCGCGACCGCAACAGGACATGTCCAGAAATGATGCTCCACACCCGGCCCAACCACTGAACAAGCTGCACAACCCGTAGCCAGCTGCATCCGCTGCGCTGTAGGGAAGGCATTCAAGGCCAGGCGCCACGCAGCCTCTTTGTATGTGTTAGCCACCGTAACACCCCACCAACGAGACAGCACCAACCGCACAGCTGGCAGCTGGGTGCCCGCTGGGAGGCTATCCAGAGTCCTAACACTATCCAAATAAGCCGCATGACGGGGAGCAATAGCATCAAGTGCACGCAAACGTTGTAGCTTCGTAGCTAAGGCAGCAGTCAGGTCAGCCAACCGAATAACGGCATTGGCATCGCCGCCTGGTCGCTGCCAGCCCAAATCAGCCTAATTAGAAGAAGAAGAAGAAGAGGGGTTACAGGGTGTGTTCAAGCGGCTACGCCGCAACGGACACCAGCTAGAAAAAGGATGCTGCGAACAGCTCAGCTCAGACTGTCACTCAAAAGGAGGCTGAACCCCAGAAAAACAGCCCCTGTGTGAGAGGCATGACATTTGGTGTGCAAGCACAACCGTCTTTCTCATCACACGCAATGTTGGTGTATCAGAGGGTATCTGATCATGAAAGCAGTAGTCTAAGCAATGTCAGTGACAGCAATCTATACATTTTGCAGTACAGGCGGCGGGCTGAGCTCGGGCGTCTAACACTAGCTCAAGAAAAGCAGGTCGGACTCAAGGCAGCTGATGGAATATGCAAGCAGAGGGCCGACCAGCTGCTGAGGGTGTGACATCTCTGCATTCCAGCAGTTATGCAGTGACCCACAACATCCACCCAAAAAAGGACTGGCCGCCTAATTGAAGAAAAAAAGAAGAAGAGGGGTTACAGGGTGTGTTCAAGCGGCTACGCCGCAACGGACACCAGCTAGAAAAAGGATGCTGCGAACAGCTCAGCTCAGACTGTCACTCAAAAGGAGGATGAACCCCAGAAAAACAGCCCCTGTGTGAGAGGCATGACATTTGGTGTGCAAGCACAACCGTCTTTCTCATCACACGCAATGTTGGTGTATCAGAGTGTATTTGCCTAATTTGAAAGAAGAGGTGTTACAGGGTGTGTTCAAGCGGCTACGCCGCAACGGACACCAGCTAGAAAAAGGATGCTGCGAACAGCTCAGCTCAGACTGTCACTCAAAAGGAGGCTGAACCCCAGAAAAACAGCCCCTGTGTGACTTCCTTCAAGAAGAAGAAGAAGAAGAGGGGTTACTTCCTTCAGAAGAAGAAGAAGAAGAAGAGGGGTTACAGGGTGTGTTCAAGCGGCTACGCCGCAACGGACACCAGCTAGAAAAAGGATGCTGCGAACAGCTCAGCTCAGACCGTCACTCAAAAGGAGGCTGAACCCCAGAAAAACAGCCCCTGTGTGAGAGGCATGACATTTGGTGTGCAAGCACAACCGTCTTTCTCATCACACGCAATGTTGGTGTATCAGAGGGTATCTGATCCTAATTGAAGAAGAAGAAGAGGGGTTACAGGGTGTGTTCAAGCGGCTACGCCGCAACGGACACCAGCTAGAAAAAGGATGCTGCGAACAGCTCAGCTCAGACTGTCACTGAAAAGGAGGCTGAACCCCAGAAAAAACAGCCCCTGTGTGAGAGGCATGACATTTGGTGTGCAAGCACAACCGTCTTTCTCATCACACGCAATGTTGGTGTATCAGAGGGTATTTGCCTAATTTGAAAGAAGAGGGGTTACAGGGTGTGTTCAAGCGGCTACGCCGCAACGGACACCAGCTAGAAAAAGGATGCTGCGAACAGCTCAGCTCAGACTGTCACTCAAAAGGAGGCCGAACCCCAGAAAAACAGCCCCTGTGTGAGAGGCATGACATTTGGTGTGCAAGCACAACCGTCTTTCTCATCACACGCAATGTTGGTGTATCAGGGTATTTCTCCGATCCCAATTGAAGAAGAAGAAGAGGGGTTACAGGGTGTGTTCAAGCGGCTACGCCGCAACGGACACCAGCTAGAAAAAGGATGCTGCGAACAGCTCAGCTCAGACCGTCACTCAAAAGGAGGCTGAACCCCAGAAAAACAGCCCC
>CADDIJ020000638.1:0-13258 GCA_902809745.2 Tetradesmus lagerheimii
GCTTCAGCTTGTAGGCCACCGGATTGATGATCTTCTCCACCGTGAAGGGGCCAATGAAGCGAGCTGCGAGCTTCTTGCTCATCGTGGATGGTAAATTGAGGTTGATTGTGGACAGCTTCACCTTGTCTCCGACTTTGAACAGGTAGTGCTGTCGCTCCTTGTTGGCTGCGCGCGCTTGGCGCTCACGGGACTCCCGAGGCTTGGCCTTGGCATGCTCAATTGCGTCCGTCATTTCCTGAGCACGCATCTGCGCTGCTGGCACGATCACATCTGCCAAATCAATAGGTGAGGACACATTCTGACCATACGCCAAACAGAAAGGCGTGTAGCCCGTAGAAGGACTGACTGAATCATTGATAGCAAACTCCGCCAAATCTAGGTAATCATCCCAATCATCCTGGCGAGGTGAAACAAAGTGGCGTAACACCTCTTCAAAGGTGCGGTTCGCACGCTCACTCTGGCCATCAGTCTGCGGGTGAAAAGCTGTAGAAAACCGCAGCTCAGTGCCAAGAGCTTTGAACAATGCCTGCCAAAAGTGGCTCAGAAACCGCCGATCCCTGTCAGAGATAATGACACGAGGCAAACCATGGTGCTTAT
The DNA here is from genome assembly GCA_902809745.2 of Tetradesmus lagerheimii. Lineage (NCBI taxonomy): Eukaryota > Viridiplantae > Chlorophyta > Chlorophyceae > Sphaeropleales > Scenedesmaceae > Tetradesmus > Tetradesmus lagerheimii. The sequence continues at coordinate 598 of CADDIJ020000638.1, forward strand.
ACCATGTACGCACAAATACGTTGGCGATCGCCTCCGCTCCTGCAGTCTTAGTTGTGGGTGCAAAGTGGACCATCGTTGTCAGGCGATCCACGAAGGTCACCACCGCATCATGCCCCTCCTTGGTAACAGGCAGATCTGTGATCAAATCCATGGTAATCTGCTCCCATTTTGCCGTAGGCACAGGTAAAGGCTGCAGAAGACCAAGAGGTCGCTGCATCACAGGCTTATTGCGCTGACATGAAGGACATGCCACAACATAAGAATAGACAGAACGGCTCATGTGCGGCCACCAAAATCTCCTGGCCACACGTTGCAGGATCTTGGTGTGGCCAAGATGTCCTGCACTTGGACAGTCATGGCACTCGGCAATAATGCGCTTCCTGAGCTCGGGAATTGCTGGGATAGCCACGCGATCCTGGAAGTACCACAACCCATCATGCATCCACAGACCTGGCATCACGTCATCATAGTAGTGATCCTTCTCATATCCGGCCTGAATCTCCTCTTTCAAGTTGCTAGGCACAGATGCCGTAGCAAGCGCAATTGAGGCGAGATCCGGGCGCCGTGACAGAGGATCTGACAAATTCTTAGCTCCCTCCTTGTAAGCAATCTCCGTACCACTGTAGTACGACTCGATCCACTGACTCCACTTGGCCTGTCGTCGAGAAAGATCCTGCTTCTTGTTGAACCAAGTATGGTTCAGGTGATCAGAGTTGACCTTGAAGGGAACTCCTTCCAGATAGCAACGCCACTGCTGTAGAGCGTAGTAGATTGCAAGCATCTCCCGATCTCCAGTGGGGTGGTTGCGCTCTGTTGGCGAGAGCTTCCGTGACAGATAAGCCACGGGTTGCAAGCCCTTGCCCTGATTTTGAAGTAGTACCGCTCCAAGGCAAGCTCGGATCAGGCGTCACCAGTACAGGTGCGGACACCAATGCCTTCTTGAGCTCGTCAAAGGCCTGACCTTCTACATCATCCCGCCAGTGCCACTTGATGCTCTCCTTGGTGAGCTCCGTCAACGGGTACGCCTTTTGAACATAGTGCTGAATGAAGCGCCGGTATTAACCAGTCAAACCGAGAAAACCTCGCACTTCACGCACAGTGCCAGGTGTCGGCCACTCCGTAACCGCTGCCACCTTCTTGGGATCTGGCTTAATGCTGTCGGCACTGACGACATGTCCCAAGAAGTCGATTTCGCTGAGCCCAAATGCACATTTGTCAAGCCCCACATAAAGCTGATTCTCCCTCAAAACCGCGAGCACCTTAGCCACGTGCTCCAAATGCTCCTCAGGTGTCTTGGAAAAGATCAAGATGTCATCCAAGTACACCACCACGAACTTATCAAGATATGGCTGCAAAATCTTATTCATCAAATGCTGAAAAGTTGTGGGTGCGTTGGTCAACCCAAAAGGCATAACCTTCCACTCAAAGTGACCATAACGCGTCCGGAACTCGGTTTTTGGCACATCCTGCTCAGCAATGCGGATCTGCCAATAGCCACTCTGAAGATCAAGCTTGCTGAATATCGTCGCCCCATGAAGCTGATCCATCAGCTCGTCAATGCGAGGCAAAGGATAGCGGTTTTTCACCGTTATCTTGTTCAGCGCCCGATAGTCAATGCACATACGAAGCTTACCACTCTTCTTAGGAACAAAAAGAATGGGTGCTCCATACGGCGACTTGGAAGGTTGGATGAACCCCATGTCAATCAGGTCCGTTAGTTGTCGCTTGACCTCCGCCAACTCCAAAGGGCTCATGTGATAAATACGTAGGTAAGGGGGCTTGGCACCAGGCTCCAGCTCAATCTCATGTTCCACACCTCGGGATGGAGGTACACCTTTTGGCAGTTTGCCAAAGATGGCTGAGTACTTGTGAAGCACCCCCTTCATCCGTTCAATCCACTCGGGATCCCCCGATGGGAGAGAGAGGTCATCTATCGCACGGATAGTTGGGTCCTCCTCAACCTCCTTGAGGATGACAAGGTAAGCAATTGCGCCCTTGCGTAACTCCCGCTTGAGTTGAAGTGCAGACAACAAACTGACACCGGGAGTTGTCCTCTCGATGTTAGAGGGTTGCTGCAAGGTGTATGTGACGTCCCTCTTTTCAATGGTGATGGTGTTAGACACCCAGTCGATGGCAGGGTTGTGAGCAGTCAACCAAGGCTTGCCAAGGATGATGTCGTATGGTGCCAGCTGAGTGACGGTAAAAGGCCTCCGGTCCTTGAATTGTCCAATACGGAAACGTAGGTCAGGCACGACCGTCCCCGCATCTTGCAGTGAACCGTTGGCGAGCCTCACTTGACGTTGATGGAGCTTGAGAGTAGGCAATCGGAACTTCATCACCACCCTCGGATCGATGTCGATGTAGTCCTCACTCGCACCTGAGTCTACTAGCACATCAAGCACCTCGCCGCGGCACTTGGCCTTCAGACGAATGAGCTCATGGCTAGCAGGCTCAAGACCACCTAACTCCATGGCGGTGCACGAGTCTTCGGCCTCGGGTGCAGTGAGTGTCTCCTGCTCCTGCTTCGCCGGCAACTCCTCCTCCCATGGCCTTGGCTTCACTCCTGTGTTCACGGGCGGATCCCACAGGATGATCACCGGCCATTGAGAAGCTTGCTCCACCCACCTGTCCCCGGATGGGATAGAGAACAAGCCCTCCGTTCCCGCAGGGTACTCGTGAATTACCCTCATCCCCTGCGTCAGCTTCCACCACGGCTTCCTGTCCCACTTGGGCAGGATAAATACGCCGCATGTCGTCTCCGGTGCGGTCTTCTTACAATCCAGGTAGTGCCTCAGATATTGGCCAGCATGCCGGAAAGGCACATTCAGCCATACTGACTCGCCGCTGACATTAGCCTTGCGGAAGTCAGTGAAGCCCTTGTAGAACTTGTCAGCCTGGGCAGTCTCCTCACGTGTGCAGGCGTCCACTGAGAATGGCCCGTAAGCATCGGCATACTTGACCTTCTCCAGGCGGTTGAACAGCCAGTAGGTACAGTCCCGCAGTCGTCAACAACGACGGGTACCCGCTTTTCCCTGGGCTGCACTGGATGCTCCAGGCTCACTAGGCCTTTGTGAGCCTTCTACTTGGCGTGAGTCTCTCACAGGCGCACGGGGCTGAGCCTGCTCAATGCGCACAGTACGACCCACACTATTGCACGTGCCCTTCAGTTTGACCGTGCAGAGGTGTCCCCATCACGTTGCTTGTACGCTTGCAGCTTCTTGCAATCCCGCCGCTTGTGCCCTGGCTTGCCACAGTAGAAGCACTTGAGCGGCTGGTTCCTGGGCTTCTGCGGCTCCATTGCTCCGAGCTCCATGGGTGCCGGTCTGCCCCTTGCAACCGCTCCACGGTTGTTGCTGCCCATGTTGACGAAGCGGCTGTTGCCGTTTCGACCACGCTCCCACACCATCGAGTCTGCCTTAATGGCAAGCTCCACGGCGTCATGCAGCGTGGTTGGCTGCTGCAGCTTGACGTGAATGCGCACCTCCGGCTTCAGACCGCGGATGAAGCGATGAATGCGGTCGATCTCGTCCATGTGCGGCAGCTCCAGCATGTAGGTGTTGAACTCCTGGGCATAGGCGAACACGCTACGTGTTTGGGTGAGCCGGTCAAGCCTCTCCCACGCGTCCACCTCTGGGTCAACAGGGGTGAAACGGGCGATAAAGGCCTTCTTGAACTCATCCCAAGAAGCGTAGGGCTGAGCCTTGCCCACCGCCACAGCCTGCTCATGCTGGCGGTACCAGTTGAGGGCTGAGTCCTTGAGGTAGGCCGCTGCCACCGTCACAATGGAAGAGCTGCTGAGGTTGGCGCCCTCGGCCGCAAGGTACGTCTCCATCTTGTGACACCAATTGCCAGGGGAAGGCTGCCTGCCATTGGTCTCTGGTGGCTTGGGGAGCTTCAGCTTGCTTGTAGGCACAGCACTGGTCTGCTGCTGCAGCATCTGCTGAAGCGCGTGCTGAAGCTGAGCCACCTGCTGCTGTAAGGCCAACATCTCCGGCGACACTCCAGATCCCTCCATGGCTGCTTAGCAAGCGGACTCACAATCAGAGACGCCCTTGGCCTTGGCCTCCTTAGTGATGTCCTCCTTAATTGCCGTGTGAAGAAGATTCCGGAGCTTCTCCTGGTGTGCGCGGTGCTCTGCCGCCTGGGCTGCCTGAATGCGCGCACAAACGTCTTCAAAAGGGATTGGCTTGTGCACCTCCTTCTTGAAGCACTGGGGCTTCACGGGCGTGGGCTGAGGTTTGGTGAGGATGTTGTTGAGAATCTTCCGGATGCGCGGAGAGTAGGTTGAAGACTTAGGAATTTTCTTGGCTGGATGCTTCTTGATGTTAGTGGAAGGCTTAAGGCAATGATAGTCGGTCTTGGCAGGAAGGTTCCGGATAGGAGTAGAAGTGACGAACTCCACGCCGTTGAGCTCAAAGGTTGTCCGGAACTTGGCGACGCTTGGGTGCGAGGGAGGCTCCAGAAACTTCACCTTGGGTACAGGCTTCTCCGGATTATACTTGCCTGGCATATGCCGGAAGCTTGTAGAATCTCCAGGACTCCTCGGTGTTCGTAGACAATCTCAGCTACCACTTGTCACGCCTTGTCGGCGGGTCCTTTGGCAACTAAGGTCTTCTATAGCGATTCGACGTAGGCCGTAGCTGTATAGAAGGCTCAGTTAGTTACCAAGGGAAGGCTTCACACAATAGACGAGGCTACGAGGACTTGAGAGGTCTGATGGAAAGACTTCTTGAGTGAATACTTCTTGTTGAGTGAGGAGAGGCCCCCTCTATTTATAGCCTTGGCGAAAACCTACAACGCCTCCTCAACTGCCTACAATTGGAACATTCTGGACCAAGGAAGCTTCTAGACAATCCTAGAACATACTACTTCCGGAAACATCTACATCCTTCCGGAGACTTCTAGAACTTCTGGGAACATCTGGAACCTTCTGGAAACATCTAGAACCTTCTTGAACCTTCTAGAAACTTCCGGTTCCTTCAACCTTACATTAGGCTTGTGATCTGTGTGAACATGCACGTCACGGCCTTTGATGTACACTTGCCATTTCTGGCAGCAGTACACTATGGCCAGCATCTCAAGTTCTGTTGGCGAGTAGTTACGTTCAGCTGGAATCAGCTTACGTGACTCGAAAGCGATGGGCCTGCTATCCTGCAGCAGAACACCACCTACGCCATCATCTGATGCATCACATATCATGTGAAAGGGCTTCCCACTGTCCCATTCTGGCAGAGCCAAGACAGGAGCAGCAGTCAGCAGATGTTTGATCCACTCAAACGATGTCTGACAGTCAACTGTCCAGACGAATGGCACGTCCTGACGCAGCAAGTGTGTCAGTGGCAGCAGCACTTCAGCATAATGCCGCACGAACTTCCTGAAGAAGTTGGTGGTGCCCAGAAATGAGCGCAAGTGTGAGACATCCTTTGGAATGGGAAAGTCCTGCAGCGCAGTGACTTTAGCAGGATCTGCTGCCACACCATCAGCTGACACGATGTGTCCCAGTTCTCTTCCTGGGTCAAACGATGTCTGACCAACTGTAGCGGCACTTGGTATAAGACGCGTAGTGGAAGCGTATTCAAAAGGAGATTTGTTAACCAATGATCAGCCTGAGGCCCAGCGTAAGCTGTTGTAGACCGCCTACGTCGCAAGGCCCGCGTAGTTCTAACATGGCAGTACAATTCACATTGACTGCCGCGTGTCTCACACGGACGTGTGAGTCACAAGAGTAATGTCTAATCATCCACTACATGGATAGTAACAGTTCCTGTTACAGATAGATAGATAGATAGATAGATATAGATAGATATAGATAGATAGATAGATATATATAGAGAGAGAGAGATAGATAGATAGATAGAGAGAGAGAGAGAGATAGTGGCAGAGAGAGTCTTGTATTTTTCCAAATCTGCATTCATTTTCATGTCGTCAGTCTTTGCCGGCCTGTGCTGCCCCAGCGTCTGGGGAAGCATCTGCACCGGCACTGCCAGCTGTGGTGGGCGCGTTTCGCTTTCATGCACACAGGAGCGAGATGTGCATTACTGACCCGTTGATCTTGCTGGTTAAGCATAATTATATGCTTACCACAAGTCAACAGTGCGAGAGAGGCAAGTCTGGAATAGTCCGCAGCGCGCAGTTGCTGGTTGTGGGTTACTCTCGGCCTGCATCATTCCATCATATATCAATCAACAAGGTACTGGGCTCAAGCGGCAACCCTGCCGTCTGCAGTGCAGCGACGGGGTGGGACCGGCATGCATTTCAGCGTCACATGCTGGAGCTCCGCCCTTGCCTACCCCAGTTGGCCACCTTGCTGACACCGCAGACGTCTGCTGATAACGGTAGAATGGCAGCGCCTTTCGGCGTGCATTTGGCCGAAATATGATTATCAGCAGCAATGGCTGCAAAACCCTGTGACTGCAAAACCAGCAGATCTCTGCTGCAGTCAAACACTGACAGCAGCTGCTGCCAGGCAGCTAGTGTGCTGCAGCCAGCATTTGAATGCAGACAGTCAACTGTAAAATCAGTCAAATATGCTTAGGGTATTATCATATATTATGTGGCATGTTTATGCTCATCAGGTGCAGCATTGGCAGTATGCTGCTGCCTTTTATATCCAAGTTTTCAAAGGTAATCAAAACGTGCCCTCCCTCCCAATCCTTGCCAGTGCCCTGGCCTGGAGAGAGAGAGATAGATAGATAGATAGATAGATAGATAGATAGATAGATAGATAGATAGATAGATAGATAGATAGATAGATAGATAGATAGATAGATAGATAGATAGAAGATAGATAGATAGATATGATACGATGGTAGGATAGATAGATAGATAGATAGATAGCACCACGATAGAAGATTTACACGGTGTGTTCATGCGGCATACGCCACCACAGACACCTGGTAAAATAGGAAGCTGCAAGCGGCTTAGCTCGGGCTGTCACTCTGAGGTTTTAACCCCAGAAAAACCTCTGTGCGTAATGTATGACATTGGTTATGCTAGCATAACCGTCTTCCTTACGACACGCAATATGGCTGCACTCTGGGAATATTCGGGCGTGAATGCAGTATTCTAATCAGTGTTGGTGACAGCAGTTTATACATCTTCCAGTGTAGAGGGCGGGCTGAACATGCTTCGCTGACCCAGCATAATGCTGATACAGACGCAAAGGCAGCACATGTGTAAATGTGAGTAGTGTGCTGGCTTTTGAGAGCACTGCACTGCATGTCATCAGCATGCCATGCCACAGTGTGCTGCTAGCACCAAGCACTGTAGACTGTCCAATGGTGTCACTCAAAGTAGACTGTCCAATGGTGTCACTCAGAGTAGACTGTCCAATGGTGTCACTCAGAGTAGACTGTCCAATGGTGTCACTCAGAGTAGACTGTCCAATGGTGTCACTCAGAGTAGACTGTCCAATGGTGTCACTCAAAGTAGACTGTCCAATGGTGTCACTCAGAGTAGACTGTCCAATGGTGTCACTTTCCAGTCCAATGGTGTCACTGCTGTCCAATGGTGTCACTGTCCAATCAGTAGACTGTCCAATGGTGTCACTCAGGTCCAATAGACTGTCCAATGGTGTCACTCAGAGTAGACTGTCCAATGGTGTCACTCAGAGTAGACTGTCCAATGGTGTCACTCAGAGTAGACTGTCCAATGGTGTCACTCAGAGTAGACTGTCCAATGGTGTCACTCAAAGTAGACTGTCCAATGGTGTCACTCAGAGTAGACTGTCCAATGGTGTCACTCAGAGTAGACTGTCCAATGGTGTCACTCAAAGTAGACTGTCCAATGGTGTCACTCAAAGTAGACTGTCCAATGGTGTCACTCAGAGTACTTAGCCCAACAGCAAAATGTGCACAGAATCCGTGCCAGTGTCAGCTTGAGGCACTGCAGCTGCTATTGCTGATACGTGCCCTTTTGATTGCTGTCGCTGCTGCTTCACTTGATCTGCAGGAAGTCGCACAGGACCCCTGGCTGCTGTCAGCAGCGATGGAGTACGGTGAGTTCCTGCTTTGTTGGCTTGGTTGCTTTGTGACAGCAGCGCGTGCCCAATGAGCCTGTCATCGGCTTCGCAAACGGGTGATGTTTCCTTGTTTGTGAAATGTGAGTGCACCGCATTGCTGGCTGGCGCAATGTGCCGTGTCTTGTTGCGCAGTCGTGGTGCACACAAACGTGGCTGTCAGTGCAGCGGCAGCACAAATGTACAACAGACATGGGTGGGAGCACACGTCAGGCTGTTGGAGGTTCTACTGTTGCTGATGTTGTTACTCTGCATTATGCAATGACCATGTCCAAGCGGTACACCACATGCAGAATCATCAACTGCTGTCTGCATTGCGGTGTGCACCGCAACATGATGTGCCTGCCTGATCCACCTGCAGCTGCCTCAAGGGGCCTGCTGCACCTATTATGCTTATGCTTGTGCAATTGCTGCAACATGCACTTTTAAGTGCAACATTGCGTGTTCAGTGTTAAGTGCTGCTGTCGGCATTGTGGTGTTGTGCTTGCAGCTGCTCCAAGGGGCCTGCAGACCCTAGTCGAGCCACCCTTGGCACCTGGCACAGCACAGCAGCAGGCAGCAGCAGCTGCAGCCGCCGCCAGGCGCAGGCGTGGCAGTGGTAGGGACCCTGCTGCTGCTGACGGCAGCAGTTCTGCAGATAGGCAGATGCTGGCACGTAATCCAACTGGCGGCAGTGTTGTGTCAGCCACTACTTCCAACATCTCAGATGTGAGCTCTGTAAATGTCTACACAGATACCAGTGCAGGACATGCAGCAGCAGCAGGTGGGGAGGCAGGAGCAGCAAGGGGAGCAGCAGCAGGGCCCGGCAGGGCAAGCACTGGCGTCAGATTTGACAGGGATCAGCAGATAGACCAAGCTGGCAGGTACAATGTGCCACACCATCAGCACCAGCCGCAGCAGAAGCATATCGGAACAGGCAATCTGGCAGACCCCTTTGCTGCAGCAGCTGCGCGTGGCAGCAGCAATGCGCCTGCTGGTGCTGCTGCTGCTGGCAGCAGTAGGTTGGACACCTCAGCTGTGTCTGATGCTGCAGATGTTGCTGCTAAGCCATGGCCGATCAGTCAGCAGGCGTATCTGGCAGCTGTGAAAGAGGAGACCAGCTTGCAGTCGAGTGCTCATCCAAGCTTTATTGCAGCCAACAACTTGAGCTCTGCAGGCTGGCATGGTGGCCGGCAGCAGCAGCAGCAGCAGCGGCAGCGTGCTGCTGTGCAGCAGCACAATAGTGAGGAGGGCAGGAGCGAGTGCTTCTGCAAAGGCTGTGTGATCTGCTGATGTCATTTGGCAGGTTGCTGGCTGCTTGACGCGTATGCTGTTGTTGTGACTTGCATTGCTGTTTTTCAAGATACTTTGCGCTACCGCATTTGACACCAGGCGCCTGATGTATATGCGCAAGGGATGACTCTGTCAGCTGTGTTCTGCAACGCAAACTTTGTCTGTTGCTGTCTATTGTGTTAGTGTGTGTTATGTTGCGCCACGCAGTGAGTTGCATGATATCCCTACGTTGAAACTGAACAAAGTGCCACAGCATGATGCTCAATGCCATCAGCTATGCTGAGGTCTGGGGCTGCACTTGCCTGACGCATGCTGTATGTCGGCCACAGCTGTTGCATGCTGCCAACATGCAGATGCCCAGCTTACAATTGCTTATGGCACAGGACAGCAGAACTGACTGACGCTGCTGTGGTGTCCGGATGTGCGAACACACTTCTGGACACCACAGCAGCAGCAGTACAGTCGCTCTTTTGAAGTTTTCAGCATGCGGTATATGAATAGAGCATGTGACGCAGGCGTGCGTTGGTTCTTGAGGATGAACAGCACCTGTGCATGCACTGCGCAGTGTGGACGTTAATAAAGCCAGTAGTGTTGTACATGTACTACTGATCAGGCTAAATCATGAGCGCTCAGCACTGCAGCGACTACATACCTGACTACGGTATGAGGCGGCTGCTGTACAAGTATGTAACGATTCCCGTGACGAGAGCATTGCTGTGTGGTCAGTCTGGAATTGATTGTGAAATTGCGATCCAGAGGGCCTTTGGGTGGCACGCAGGAGTTCTTCTCTGTTCGAACAGCCAGCTAGTCATCATAATGTTGACCATGCATTCTTCGTGTGCAGCTGACCTGTCAGCGTGAAAACCAACAGGTGCTTTCCATTGCTTGAATTTTCGTTCACCTATGTTTGTTAACTCACTAGGCGACACACGGCACGACAGCGCCGTGCAACCGTCGTCTGAAGGGTCAGACGGTCGTCTAAAGGTCAGGCGGTGGAATCAGCCACAACCTCGGTCCTATCGGTAAGATGCCGGCGGTGCCTGCCGTTTTTCGCAGGAGCTAGACTGCTTTCACCTGCTTTAGTTCAGGTTAGGCGTTTATACCAGGTAGGCCACGGCGTATGCAATCATGGGGCGGCAATCGTAACAGCTCACATCAGTTGATGATCGCGGCCACAAATTGCCTGGAGCAAGGCAGCTTCATTTGTTCTGTAGTCAATCAGAACCTTTCAGGAGGTGTGGGCGTCTGACGGGCACACGCTGTTGGTGCTTCTGCTGCTTCCTGCTGCTGTCACAGCAGTGTGCGTGCAGGAGCCTGCAGGCTGTGCAACAGCTGTGCAACTGGCCCTGTATGCAGGTGCTGCGCAAGATCATCAAATTCAGTCCTTCCGCTCTCTGTTGAGTCAACCGAATGGCCTGCAGCATGCAAGAACGTTTGCTGCGCTCTGCATGCGGTTTCCCGCATCTTATGTTTTCAAAATTGGCACCGCATCATAGCACCAGCAGCAGCGCCAGCCTGCTGCTCCCACCCAGCAGCACCTTCACTGGGTCCCAGTCTGTACCACTCAAAACACTTTGAGCAGCAATTTACTGTCTTCGTGCCATCGGTTTCAGTGCCGCGCTGCTGTACTGCTGTACTGCCACAATTCCCCGCAGATGGCAGCGCCAGTTGCATCAACAACTCCACGCAGCAGCGCCAGCGACAGCAGCAGCAGCAGCAGCAGCCGCCGCCTCGAGCGGACAGCATCCATGCACCGCCTGCCACTGCAGCTGGCCCTGGTGACCATGTGTGCCATTGGCTTTGCAGACATGTACTCCTACAGCATGCCGGTCACCTTCCTGGGGCAAGTGCTGGCCAAGGAGGAGGCCAGTAGCGTTACTGTGATGTTGGCGTTGATGAGCGGCCAGCTGCCATGATTAGTTCTTAGAGATCTGATGGGCCATGAGAAGCCAGCACTGAGCGCAGTTGGGGCTAGCAGCTGCCAGCAAGCGCAGAATTCTGCCAGAGGGTGGGCAAGCCAGCACGATAGGCTACCACAGCCGTATGAACCATGCACATATTTTCTGCTGCTTGTTATATTAAACTCGGCATCAGAAGTATAGTATGTGCAGCTAGGCACTGCTTTGCGCGCAGGCGTGACGCAGCTGCGCTATCAAATACATCGTAGCACCATGCAAGTGTTTATGTACATGCCAATTGTGACTGCTTGCGTTGGTAGAATGCCATTCTGGCCAGTTAGTAGTCTGTGCCTGTGCCTGCTGCTGCTGCTGCTGGCATGGAGGGGCTGGACGGAATCTCCACATGCGCCACCGCACTCCTTGTGCTGCTCTGCCAATCCATGCCGGCAGTGAGCCGTATGTCTGTTGGCGCCAAGTGGTGGATGGTCATTGCCGGCCAGGCGGCTAGCGTGCTGTCATCGCTGCTGCCAGCAGTGCTGCCTACGCCTCAGATGGTTACAGCAAGCAGGGCCCTGCACGGGGCAGCAACAGCAGGTGAGCTTGTGGGCTATGCCATATGCCTTTAGATGCTATGCCTGGTATGTGGCCAGCTAGCCTGGTCAGCATAATGTGCATCATCTCTCAGCAACCAAACGATTGCAGGCTTCATGCAGCACGACTTGCAAGCAATTGCGCTGCTGCTGGGCAGCTGTACGAGCATTGCACATCACGCAACAGCAGCATGCCACACGCGGCCGTGTGCATGGAGCGCAGCAGTAGCAGCAGGGCTGTTTGATCATGAGCTGCGCGGTTGCTGTTGCTGCTGCGTCCCTGCAGTGTACATGATCTACTGCCTCATCCTGCTGGTGGAGCTGGCCCCAAAGCACCGCCTGGCCCTGGGCATTGCGGCACTCAGCGCAGGTGGGTGGCAGTGCGGCCACTTGCCTGTGTAGTACATTGGCACTGCCTTTATACTATAAACGCGTTGACCGCGGTATGACGTGCGTGTGTAGCTTATGCTGCGGCATGTACTTATGGTAAGCGCGTACACCCTGCTATGAGTAATTTGAACCAACAATGTGCTGTGTACACCATTGGCGTACATCAGGCAATGATCTGTCCAACACGCCCCAGATACATACTTTTGATGACATCAATTATCAATGCCATCGATCATTGCATGTGCAGGCTGTTCGGCTGGAGACAGCATTGGGCCAGTGCTTGGCGCCAACCCTTAGAGATTGGAGACACAGACAAGTCTCTCTCTAAAGAGGCTGTGCACTAGTTTGGCTGCCTCGCCGCAAAGCTCTCTAAAGAGCATCGGACTACGGTTTTGGCTATTTTTGAACACATTCAGTAGGGATCCAGCAAGTTGTTTGGGTGTTGCTGAAAAGTGCACATATGATGTCCAAGGACAATCCAAGAGCATCTTGAT
>CADDIJ020000639.1:0-35467 GCA_902809745.2 Tetradesmus lagerheimii
GGCACTGCTTCAAGCTGCTCAGGACTCTTTACTTGTTGCTGTTGAGCAGGCCCTTGCCGCCCAGCATGGCAGCAGTGCATGGCACCACCACAGCGGTCAAACAAAGCACCCGCACCAATCCTTGGGCCTGGGGCCAAGGCACCGCAGCGGTAAGCCCTCAGGCCCCTTCACTTGTTGCTCTTGAACAGGCCCTTGCCGCCCAGCATGGCAGCAGTGCCCCACGCCACCAGGATGGTGCTCAGGATGAGGCCACCACCAGAGGTGGCAGGGTCGCCCAGACGCGGCTGCAACCAAACAACAAGCAGGGTGACAAGTCAGCCACACAGCAAAAGCACACAGCAACCAGGATGGTGCTCAGGATCGGACCGCCACCGGAGGTGGCAGGGTCGCCCAGGCGCGGCTGCAGAAGATTCAAAAGCAGGGTGGCAAGCAGGGTGCCAAGTCAGTTGGATGCAAAAAGACCATGCTTTTGCTGTGACAGCAATCAGGATGGTGCTCAGGATGAGGCCGCCACCAGAGATGGCAGGGTCACCCAGGCGTGGCTGCAAAAGGTTTCAAAGCAGAGCGATAAGCAGGCAACAAGTCAGCCGGATAAGTAAAGCACACAGCAACTAGGATGGTGCTCAGGATCAGGCCGCCATCACAGGCGGCAGGGTCGCGTCAGACGCGGCTGGAACAAGTTTCAAAAGCAGGGTGGCAAGCAGGGTGGCAAGTCAGTTGGATGGCGAAAAGACCACAGCAACCAGGATGGTGCTCAGGACCAGGCCACCGCCAGAGGTGGCAGGGTCGCCCAGACGAGGCTGCAACAAATCAAACAAAGCAGGGTGGGAAGTCAGCCGGATAGCCAAGCCATACAGCGAATAGGATGGTGCTCAGGATGACGCCACCACCAGAGGCAGGGTCGCCCAGACGCGGCTGCATCACAATAAACAGCAGGGTGGGAAGTCAGCCGGTTACTATCCATTTGCTAAAGCACACAAAGAATAGGATCATCACCGGTGCTCAGGATGAGGCCGCCACCAGAGGTGGCAGGGTCGCCCAGACGCGGCTGCAACAGGTTTCAAAGCAGAGCAATAAGCAGGCAACAAGTCAGCCAGGTAGTGAAAGGACAAAGCAACTAGGATGGAGCTCAGGACCAGGCCACCACCAGAGGTGGCAGGGTCACCAAGACGCTGCTGCAACAAAGGACAAAAAAAGCGGCAGCAGACAAGACGAGCAGACAGCAGTCACTTCAAATTTGAGTCATACCCGGGGTATGCAGGAGCAGCAGGAAATGTGGTGTACACCGTCGTGGCAGGACGACACATCCTGCGGCCGCAACCAGATGTGGCAGGCTCACCCAGGCTGAGCTGCAAGTAAGGACACAAAGTGGCAGACAGAGTGGTGACTGGAACGACGCGGTGCAAAAACGTGCAACACCAAAGTGTGTGGTGCTGTACCATCCTGCTGCGGCCGCAACACATTTGGTGGGGGTCACACAGGCTGGGCCTGCAGGCTCTGCAGGGGCCGCTGAGCTTTGCTGAGGCCTCTGCCTGGTGTGCCATGCTGTCTGCAAACACAGCGTGGAACCATAGGCAGAGCCCGCAGCAAAGCCGTAGGCCGATCACGGCCACGCGTCACTAGGATGATGCTCAGGATGAGGCCGCCACTAGAGGTGGCAGGGTCACCCAGGCTGAGCCTGCAGGCTCTGCGCAGGCCCTGCAGGGGTCTGCAGGCATTGACTCATTGCTGCTGCTGAGCGCTGCACTTGTGTCTGCGCTCTGAACCTCTGCCTGTCCTTGGCTGCCGCTGTCGCTGCGGGTGCTGCCTGTTGTACCATGTTGTTTTAACCAAAGACAACTTGGGCCAACAGGCAGCGTCCTCAGCAAAGCCGTAGGCCGATCACTGCCCTATGTCACTAGGATGATGCTAATGAAAAAGCTGCCACTGGAGGTGCCACCTCCTGGCAAGAACACCCGGATGCGGCTGCATGCATTCTCTGCAGCACGTCAAGGTGGTGGCTTTTCTTGCTTGGAACAAACACCCATGGCAAGGGCGCAGCACCTCTGCCAAGGGAGCCAAAGGAATTCACTATGTTGAACAAATTGTAGATGCAGGACACAGTGCAACACCTAACCGATGCACCCTACATACTGACCGCACAGCCCACCACAGGTGTGAGCTTGTTGGCTTCCAACAGGGAACAAGCCCTGTGCCAGATACACATATGGCATAGCAGTGCTGCCTACAAATGGCGGGTTTTGCCTTTCAATCCTGCCGGTGATGATGCAAAGCTGTAATGTTGCGACACCATGCGGCACCGTGAGGCCCAGAAAACATCCTCTCACCTGCAGCACCAGGCAGTGCCCGATTCCAGCTGTCAGCAGGCCGATGTTGAGCAGCTTGTAGCGCACGTCAGACAAGTTCTCATCAGCAGCGCCCACCTGCAGACATACACGGCAGCGTCAGCAGCAGCGGCAGCAGCAGCAGCAGCAGCAGCAGCAGCAATGTTGAGCAGCTTGTGGCGCACTTCTCGCATGCTTTTGTCAGCAGCACCGCTCACAGCGGCAACAAACAGCAGCAGCTGCAGCAGGTGAACATGAAGTTGACTGCCAGCGCACTGCGGCTCACAGTGCAAGCTCCGGCACACCCACTTTGAGGCTCAGGGAGGCAGGTGCCACGATGGTAGACAGGCCGATACCAATCAGCTGCCACAGCACAATCGACTCGGGCCCTGCAGATGCCACACTGCCGCCAAACACTGCCTAGCTCTGGCACAGCATTGCGCAACCCGCAACCACGTGACACCTGTTGCATATCCCACATTGTGGATCGCGTCAAACTTTTACCTTGTCATGGGCAGAGGCTCTGCTGTATCATGCCAAACCTGATTTGACACACACCAACCTTGAGGCTCAGGCAGGCAGGTGCCACAATGGTGGACAGGCCAATACCAATCAGCTGCCACAGCAGATGCCACGCTGCCGCTACACACTGCCTGCATAACCTACTTCTGGCACACCATTGTCACAATGGTTGGCAACCCCACCACCATGTGACACCTTTTGCATATGCCACATCTTGGAGGGCCAAAACATTGTTGCATCACACCATGACTGCATTCACAAATACCCACCTTGAGACTCAGGCAGGCAGGTGCCACGATGGTAGACAGGCCAATACCAATCAGCTGCCACAGCACAATCGACAGGTGCTAGGTACCATGCAAGCCACTTGAATGATTCTGAGAGCATCAACAGAATCAGCATGTGTAAAGGCTGAAAAGTGGCGTCATAGACTCTGCATTGTTTAGTGAAGGCAACACGACAGTTGCACTGCAACGCATTGTGGAGCTCGCCAACAGAGAGTCTGTGACACCTGTGACACCATCCTGGTGACAACTGCAGCAAGTATCTGAGATCAAGGTTCCGTCCTCGTCACGCACACACACAATTCCTTCACTTAGGGTGATAAGATACCGATACCAATTGACTTCGGCCCAGTTATGCCTTGCTACCGTCACTGACGAGTGTTGAACACTGCCTGCACTGCAGGGTTGCGCAATGCTGTCCCAGAGTTGACGGCCACAGGATGGCCGACAGCGCTGCGACAGCATCTTGCAACCCCACAACCACGCGACACCTTTCGCATTGTGGTGGGTAAACCCAGTCACCGAGTTGAACCTGGTCTGTAATGTAATGGGCATGCATGTCGTACCTGAGTCTGCATACTATGCATGGGTTGACCCCACCCTGCGGCTTAGGCAGGCAGCTCCCACAATGTCTACCGATACAAACCGACTTTGGCCCAGCAGATGCCAAGCTGCCGCCAAACACTGCCTGCAGCATCTACCTTTGGCACAGCATTGCGCAGCCCTACCAACCAGGCAATGCCACCTTTTTTCATGTGCCACATCGTGGACCGGGTTAAAACTACCATCTGCCAAACAACTTTGGCAACATCTGCCATAACCGAGTCCCACACACCCACCTTGAGGCTCAGGCAGGCAGGTGCCACGATGGTTGACAGGCCAATACCAATCAGCTGCCACAGCACAATCGACTCAGGCCCAGCAGATGCCACGCTGCCTCCAAACACTGCCTGCAGCATTGGCACTGGCGCGACCAGGTAGCTGAGGCCTGCTCCGAAAAAGCCGACGGTGAGGATGGCGTAGAGCAGCGAGGTGAAGCCGTTGACGCCTGTGAATGTGTTGGCCACCTCGCTGATCCAGGCCTGCAAAGTGGAGTAGCCAGAAAGTGGACAGCACAGCAGCAGCAGCAGCAGCAAAACAGGTGTCAGAACTTCTGCCTGCAGCATCGGCACTGGCGCGACCAGGTAGCTCAGGCCTGCTCCAAAGAAGCCGACGGTGACGATGGCGTACAGCAGCGAGGTGAAGCCGTTGACGCCTGTGAATGTGTTTGCCACCTCGCTGATCCAGGCCTGCAGAAAATCAGAGAATAAACAGGAGGGAAGAGTAGCAGTAGCAGCAGCAGAAGCAGTGTCAGGAACGCCATGAAACACTACCAGCAGCATCTGCCAGCGTATTCCACATGTGCTGACCACAGCAGCCGGCAATAATCATGCTGGCTCGATGTGATGCTCTAACGCCACGGTGCCAAGTCGATCTTAGATGGAGTAGACAGAGGTAAGGCTGTATTGGAGCCTTCACTCTACCTACACGATCTGAGGGCGACTTGGTTCAACGACACTGACAAACAACAAGTAACATTGCTAACATGCAGCTGTCGACCGTTAAAATGCCCAGTATTCTTTGGGAACAGCAACCTGACACGCACCCGCACGTCCTTGACAGCGTTGTAGCCCTCTAATGCGTTCTGTGCGTAGTTCACGCTTGCCACCCACAGCTGGAAGCCCACACCAGCAGTCAGGCCCACCAACAGCCAAGCCGACCAACAAGGCAGTTCAAGAAATCATTTCTTGGATGGCATACACAGCAGTAGAGCGTGCAATGCGCAATGCAGTTCGCATCAACAAGCAACCTGACACGCACCCGCACGTCCTCAGGACCGTGGCACGGCGTTGTAACCCTCTGGTGCGTTCTGTGCGTAGTTCACGCTGGCCACAGCAGCCGGCAACCAGGTGGTATGCATGCTAGCTCAATTGTGTTGCTGAGCACCGTCACGTTACCAAGTCGCCCTCAGATTGAGCAGACAGAGCCAAGGCGGTAGTACAGCCTGAGCTCTATGTACTCGATCTGAGGGCGACTTGTTCAACTAAACTGACCAAAAGAAATAAAATACTGCCATAATGCAGCTGGCAACCGTTACGTAGGCCGTGTTTTCATCGAGAACAGCAACCTGACACGCACCCGCACGTCCTTGACAGCGTTGTAGCCCTCAGGTGCATTCTGTGCGTAGGTCACGCTCGCCACCCATAGCTGGAAGCCCACACCGGCAGTCAGGCCCACCAGCAGCCAAGCTGGCCAACAAGCCAGCTTCTCGAAATGCGCACACAGCCATTGGCCACTCTGTGTTCGATCACTGAACGCTGTCAAGGACGTGCGGGTGCGTCAGGTTCGGTTTCGAATGGCGTTCAAAACCAAACCTGACGCACCCGCACGTCCTTGACAGCGTTGTAGCCCTCGGGTGCGTTCTGCGCATAGTTCACGCTCGCTACCCACAGCTGGAAGCCCACGCCAGCAATCATGCCAAACAGCAGCCAAGCACTGACCAACAAGGCAACTTCCAGAAATGCATGCACAGCAATCGGCCACTCTATGTTCAATATAACAAAGCAGTATCGTGCACAAGGTGCCACATTGAATGCAATACCCATCAACAAGCAACCTGACACGCACCCGCACGTCCTTGACAGCATTGTAGCCCTCAGGTGCGTTCTGTACGTAGTTCAGGCTCGCCACAGCAGCCGGCAACCATATGGTAAGCGTGCTGACTCAAATGTGTTGCTGAGCACCTTCACGTTACCAAGTCGCCCTCAGATTGAGTAGACAGAGGCAAGGCAGCTTTGCATCCCTCTACTTGATCTGAGGGCGACTTGGTTCAACAGCACTGACCATAAGCAAATATTGCCAACATGCAGCTGGCGACATTGAATGGCCCTATCTGTGTTCAAAACTGCATTAACCCAGAGTTAAACAGACAGCTGCCACGCACCCGCACGTCCTTGACAGCGTTGTAGCCCTCGGGCGCGTTTTGTGCGTAGTTCACGCTGGCCACCCACAGCTGGAAGCCCACGCCAGCAGTCAGGCCCACCAGCCCCCCCAGGTTGAGCACATCCGTGCCCAGCGCGCCACCCAGCACATCCTCTGACAGGGGAGAGAGCAGGATGCCCTGCGGCAGCAAAAACAGATTTAGTTTGAGTGAACTTCAGATGAGGCAGTCAGGCCCACTGCCCCAGGTTGAGCACGTCAGCGCCCAGCGCACCACCCAGCACATTCTCCGACAGGGGAGTGAGCAGGATGCCCTGCGGCAGCAAAGACAGAAATAGTTTCGAGTTAACTTCAGATGAGACAGTCAGGCCCACCAGCCCCCCCAGGTTGAGCACGTCAGCGCCCAGCGCGCCACCCAGCACATTCTCTGACAAGGGGGAAAGCAGGATGCCCTGCAGCAGCAAAGAGGCAGGCAGATTCGACTCAGTGCGGCAGTGTTGAACAGGACCAGTAGGCTGCAGTGACTGGGCCAGGGCACCAAATACGCGCTGTGCTATACATACAGCAATAGCCAGAGCGACTCGGTGTACAGTACACAATCAGCAGCTAGGCATGATTTATTTTCAGTAATAATTAACTTTCAGTTGTGGAACGTGCCACGTGGCATGATAGGACTGCACAGGACAGCCCTTGTTGCAACTCACCAGCAGCAGAGCTTGTGCAATGCAGAAGGTGGAGAGGCCCGCGTTGAGGCGTTTGTGCAGCACATTGTCCATATCGTCCTCAATGACACCAGCCTGCACACAAACATTGTAACATGTCATTTTGTATACTATAACATATGTTTGGATGACATGTGGAGGCGCTTGTGCAGCAGGCTGTCCATATCGTCCTCACTGACACCAGCCTGCACAAACACATTGAAACGTGTCATGTTGTTTTTTATAACATATGATAGCCATGATGGCATGTGGAGGCGCTTGTGCAGCAGGCTGGCCAGACATTGCAAATCATCCTCAACGGCACCACTGGTGACGGTTCCCAGCGTTGCAGCAGGATAACATCATGAATAGTTTGGCCTGCAATACCGCATTGCCAACGAGTGGCAATGAGCACGCCCTGAACATGTTGGTTAACGTGCCATGTGGGGTGCTGATTAGAAAAACCGGATGCCGCAGTCTGAGACTCTGCATGCTGAGACACTCACCCCCTGCACGTAATTGGTGACAGCAGCAGATGACCAGCCCAGTGACAGGATCCTCATCAGGGGCTCAATCAGTGCAGAGCCGGCACCGCCAGCAGCCAGGAACTCGGGCTTGAATAGCAGGGCCGCAGTCTGTTACAGCAGCAGCAGCAGCACGGCAGGCAGATGAGCAAGTAGACCATGCAGAGACATCGAACTCATCACCGCCAGCAGCCAGGAACTCAGGCTTGAACAGCAGCACAGCAGTCTGGTACAGCAGGAGCAGCAGGATAGCATGCATCTGGGCAGGTAGACCATGCAGAGAAATGGCTCACTCAGCGCCACCAGCAGCCAGGAACTCGGGCTTGAACAGCAGCGCAGCAGTCTGAGCAGCAGCAGCAGGACAACAAGCATGTGAGCAGAAAGGCCATGCAAAGACATGGCTCACTCAGCGCCACCAGCAGCCAGGAACTCGGGCTTGAATAGCAGGGCCGCAGTCTGTCACAGCAGCAGCAGCAGCACGGCAGGCAGATGAGCAAGTAGACCATGCAGAGACATCGAACTCATCACCGCCAGCAGCCAGGAACTCAGGCTTGAACAGCAGCACAGCAGTCTGGTACAGCAGGAGCAGCAGGATAGCACGCATCTGGGCAGGTAGACCATGCAGAGAAATGGCTCACTCAGCGCCACCAGCAGCCAGGAACTCGGGCTTGAACAGCAGCGCAGCAGTCTGAGCCAGCAGCAGCAGCAGCAGCAGCAGGATACCATGCCTGTGAGCAGGTAGGCAATGAAAGGACATGGCTGACACGGCGCCGCCAGCAGCCAGGAACTCCGGCTTGAACAGCATCGCAGCGGTATTGGTGGATGCACATTGTAACATGCCTCACGCCTAGGGCCACCTAAGCTCTTGCGGTAAGGATATGCCACAAGATGCATTCAGGCAATCGGTCGGTGACAGAACTTAGAGAACTGCATTCTGGCTTGTAAAGCAATAAGTTTATAGAATAAGCCACTAAATGCATTTAAGCAAGCATTTGGGGACTTACAAACTGTGGTGAGGCGGCTGCGAAGCCTGCAGCCAGAGCCAGCACTGCTGTGTTGATGCCGTTCACCCAATGATTGCCTCAGGCATTGGATGCATTCGTAATGCATGCACTGCCAGAGGCAACCATTCGGTGAACGTACAAAATATGCCACATGCAGTTCGGCAGTTTTGTCGTGGAATTCAAAGAACGAGCCACAGGCTGCATTCATGCAATCATCTGGCGACTCACGAACTGTGGTGAGGCGGCTGCGAAGCTTGCAGCCAGAGCCAGCACTGCTGTGTTGATGCCGTACACGGTGGGGTTGCCGGCAACGGGGCTCTCAATGTCAGCGTTGCACACACCTGCAGCTGGTGAGGTTGTGCAAACATCAGCAGCAGCAGCAGCAGCAGGGGCGGCGGGCCAGCAAACTTAGGTCTACGTACGTATTTTGTAAACGCATGTGTACCCAAATCTCAGTGTTGCACAGGGATCAGCAGCCAGCAGCATTGTGTATTCCTGCAGGAGGTGACTTACTTCATGAACAGATGGCATCCGGCAGCAGCAGCAGTAGCAGGGGGCAAGCAAGTCTAGGCACCGGAGGTGTGCAACTGCACAGGGTCCTGATCAAAATGTCATGCTGAACTCCGCCAATGATCGGCAATGCGACGCATTGGGCATGTGCAGTGACCTTGTCGCCAGGAGAGAGATGGCGGCACATCATCTATCCGGGAGACAAGGCCACTGCACTTGCCTTAGGCTCAGCGGTGCATCACCACTATTCAACACCCATTGGCTGATCTGCATCATGCAGCCGTGATCATGACGTGCATTACCCCTGTACAGACAGTGCGCTCCTGCCGTGCCTGCCTTACCACGTGGTGCACCCTGCAGCAGAACAACACTGCAGTACACAAGTCACAATGCACTAGCACTAGCTATTCTCAGCCCAAGGCGAGGACAAAAGGACCGTTATTGCACTCACGCTTGTTGATGTTCTGCTTGCCACGCTGCAGCTGCTGCTTCCCCTGGTTGGCAACGTTCCTGGCCTGCCCCTTGGCCTCACGAGTGCCCTTCTTGATCTGAGACTGCCTGTCATCCTCACGGAATGCCACCACACGCAGAGCAGCATGGCCGCGGGATGTGCGCAGGGGCAGCAGTGCGCTGGTGCGGGCCTTGGCAGCAACTGCCTGCGGATTGCAAAAGTTTGGAAAGCGAGCAGGGTGTACTGTTAGTGTTGGCTGAGGATGGTGTGCAATGGGGTTCATTGAGCAGGGCGTTGAAGGCTGCTGAAACGTGAAAGTCACGGAACATGGGGTGAGAACAGCAGCAGTGTGCTGTTGCAGCAATGCAGGTGGTCAAGTGCAGATCAGCTGTTGATCACACAGGCTTGAGGTCAGCACGCCTAAGAGGTTGCTTCAATTTCGTTGCTGATAACTAGCAGTATTGTTGTGTCAAGCTTGCAGACGCCGAATGCCAAAAGACGCCTCGTACCATGGCAGGCCTGCTGATACGCTGGTTGAGGGCGAACATTGTCGAAGCTGCTTTGATCGTCTTCGTGTGATGACGTTGATCGGTCATCTGACGTTCTTTAGAACTGCGTGCGCTGCTGCTGTTTCCTGACTGGTGCTCGTATTGCCTCAGCGTGATCATAACCTGGGATCGGAGCGTTTTCAGTTTCGTCACCAGCGGAAGGTCTATTGAGGCTAAGTGATCGCACTCAATATGCAGAAATGCTTTGTATTGTGGCAGTAAAGGCAGTCTCGTTCAGCAGGCAGGCTCGAGCAGCATGTCCAATGTAATGGTGCACACACGTGTACTGCTCCTTGGTACTGCCGGCCACGCTCGCGGTTACATCGCACTGCATTACGATATAACAAGCACGCACAAAGCTGCTTTGATGTTGTGGAGGAGCTGCATTGAAGGAAGCCCTCGCTACTGCAGATGCGCCAGCGCTACTGACGCACCCCGAAGGTTGCGCTTGGTGCAGCAGGATGCTGCATTGGCAAGCTGCCGTAAGAGCAGCGGTAGCAGCCCTTCAGGCCCGTGTGCCATACGTTTCCCATCTCCAACGCTACTGATTCTGCTGCGGCGCTGGCTTGCTGCACAGTTGATGCTGCGCAGAATGACTCGGCAATCCAATTGTACACTTGGAGTGTGTGAAAGGGTCAGCATGAGCAGAGAGTCCTTGTATGTGCCGATCTGTGGCTGTCCCGTATGTAGGTGTGGTATGCAGGTGCGGTGAAACCTTCGAGGATTTGAAGTTCCTCTAAAACCCGCTAACAGCTGGGTGAGTTTTAAAAGGCGCTGATGTTCCGCACAGCCGTTGTACAAAGCCACCATCTGCACATGAATCGGACACTCAGCGAACGCTTCGCATAGCTGTATACCTTTACACTTAAATCTCCAGGTTCCAAAAATGACAGGTTACCAGCTGTACTGCCTGTCCGTTCAGACCCTGCCAACATCACAGCATCTTCTGCAGGTGCTCCCCGGTTCCACCATCACTCTTGTCTGCAGCAGCTGCATCATGTATGCTGCAACTGTACACCCTGCTGTTCAGCTGTTCAACGCAACCATTCAAAATGTGTTGCCAACACACGGGTGGCTCACCCACGTTCTTTTCTTTTGACCTCAATCAGCATTGAAAGGTCGCAACTCCCACATCAAGTAATCACGCAACTCACCTGGCTCATCACGAGCTCGAGGTTTACTGCAACAGAAAACTCATTCTTCATGCATGCGGCAACAGCATGGACATCAACTTGGCATGAATTTAGACCTTCACCACAGATACAGAGCCAGCTGCCCCATCACAGCGCAACCATTCTGTCCCTGTTTCAGCTGGTTTCAGACTTAACCACAGCATCCCACCACGTGTTTGCATGCAGCCGTGCAAAGCCTATGCCACCACCAACATGCTTGGCATGCATCCCATGCACCTGTCACGCTCATCATGTGCCACATGCCGGGCCACCCGGTGGGGCCCCCTTTTCAACTGCGTGCTTCGAAACCTAAACATCGAGACCGTGCGAGGCAACAGCAACTGGCCAGCCATGTTTTAGGCCTTCTGTGCCCTCTTGAGCAGGCCCACTCCTCCCAGCAGGGCAGCAGCAGCCCATGTGCCCACAATGACAGGCAGCAGCGTGCCAGACATGTTGGGGTCACCCAGGCGGGGCTGCAAGATTAACATGCATGGGCAGCAGCAGCAGCAGGTGCCTCAGAGCGCAGGATCAGCATGGCAGCAGCATGCCGGACATGTTGGGGTCACCCAGGCGGGGCTGCAAGATTAACATGCATGGGCAGCAGCAGCAGCAGGTGCCTCAGAGCGCAGGATCAGCATGGCAGCAGCGTGCCGGACATGTTGGGGTCACCCAGGCGGGGCTGCAAGATTAACATGCATGGGCAGCAGCAGCAGCAGCAGCAGCAGCAGGTGCCTCAGAGCGCAGGATCAGCATGGCAGCAGCGTGCCGGACATGTTGGGGTCACCCAGGCGGGGATGCACGGCGATTGTACAACAGTTTGCAACAGTGTTGGACAGTGACAGCAGCAGTAGCAGCAGCAGCAGCAGGGCAGATGTGAGTGGATGGTACACAGCTCAGGCGAGGTGCGGAGGCCCTGAGTGGGCCCACTGAGTGACACCAGCACACATTCATTGGCAATGATGGGCAGCAGCATGCCAGACTTGTTGGTGTCGCACAGGCAAGGCTGCAAGCCTTGCAGTGATATGATATCAGTGCAGTGATATGATATCAGTGCAGTGATATGATATCACAGAACAACAGAGCATCAACGGCAGCGACGAAGGGGCTCAGCGCAAGTCAGCTGAATACGTCGTATGTCAGTGCTGTCCCTGACGAGAAGTTGCTCCGAGCAGCTGAGCTGGTTCGAATCAAACACATTCAGTGCTGCTCTAGAGATCTGTGCTTTTGTACTAAGCATGTTGAGTTTTCCATGCTACTTGATGCATCCCGCATCAGATGCATCATCCTGCTCAGTGTACTTCAGTTGGAGCATGCAAGGTACCGTACGGTAAAAACCTATGATCATCGCACGCACCTGCAGCACCAGCAAGTGACCAATGCCTGCCGACAGCAGGCCGATGTTGAGCACATCATACAGAGCATTGCCAGCAGCAGCCTCCTGCATACAGCAGCAGCACCAGCAGGACATCAAGAGTTCTTGATGTGATGCTATTGACTCAACAGCCTGATAAGAAATGCATCTTGCTGCTGCTGGCTGTGCTGCTGCATTGTACAAGCAGGCATGTATGTACATACTGCATGCAGTTCAGAGCGTTCCTTACAGCTGCACACATCACAACAGTCTAGCAAACACCCTATGTCACCGAAAGCCGGCAAGTCTAAAGGTGCTGTGAACCATCTGAGTATGATACCTTGAGGCTGAGTGCCCAGGGAGCCACCAGCATGGACACGCCAGCACCAATCAGCTGCCACAGAATGATCGACTCAGGGCCAGCGCCAGCTGTCACAGTGCTGCCAAACACTGCCTGCAGCGTTGGCACTGGTGCCACGACGTATCCAAGGCCTGAGGCCAGCAGCGCTGCAGTGAGGTAGGCGTAGCCTGTGGAGCTGCCACTAGTAGCACCGAAGAAGATGTTCTTGGCGTCATTGATCCATGTCTGAACAGACAATCAAGGCAAAAGCAGCAGCAGCAGCATGACTTTTGTTGGTGTGTAGTTATTGCAGCTTTGGCACCGGGGCCACATTGTGTCCGAGGCCTGAGGCCAGCAGCGCTGCTGTCAGGTAGGCATAGCCTGTTGAGCTGCCACCAGTAGCACCGGAGAAAACATTCTTGGCGTCATTGATCCACTTCTGCAGAGACAGACAAACAAGGCAGCAGCAGCAGCAGCAGAGCGGGTCTGAGTTTGTTTCAATGTTGGCACTAGCGCCACGATGTATCCAAGGCCTGAGGCCAGCAGCGCTGCTGTCAGGTAGGCATAGCCGGTTGAGCTGCCTCCAGTAGCACCCGAGAAGATGTTCTTGGCATTGTTGATCCATGTCTGCAGACAGAGACAAGGGTTGCAGTCCTCAGTTGCGCTGCATAAATCATTCACAGCAGCTATGTACAGCACCCCGCATGCAACCAAACAGTATGGACAGGCTCTTTGCAGCCTCAACCAACAGCTGCTCATTGTTGAATCAACTACCTTGACATCCACACACCACGAAGCACAGCACTGGTTAGCGCATCACATGACAGCTGTTAATCACTCGGATTGAACCGTTCAACCACCTTAGAATCCGCAACTGGGTTGTACCCCTCTGCGTTTGTGGAGTAGTTCACACCAGCCACATACAGCTGGAACAGCACGCCAGCGCCCAGCACTGCCAGGCCAGCCTCGCTTAGAACGGTAGACCCTTGCACACCCTCCAAGATGCTGGCAGACAGAAGGCTGTACAGTAGACCCTGCAAACGCAGCAGCAGTGGGAAGATTTTTCTTGTAACAGTGCGGCACCGATTTTTATGGGGAAGACACTGTTGCAGGCTGCGATGCCAGGCCAGCCTCATTGAGCACGGATGAGCCCTGCACACCCTCCCGGATGCTGGCAAAGAGAGGGCTGTACAGCAGACCCTGCAAACGCAACAACATTGGGCACAGGTTTGCTTCAAACAGTGCAGCACGGCTCTGTACGGCAAAGACAGCTGTGCGTCCAGGCCTGCTTCGCTGAGCACGGTGGAGCCCTGCACTCCCTCTAAGATGCTGGCAGACAGAGGGCTGTACAGCAGATCCTGCAATGGCAGCAGCAGTGGGCAGAGGCTTGTTTCAAACAGAGCAGCACGGCTCTGTACGGGCAGACAGCTGCAGTGTCAAGCCACTGGCCGAGTGACTCGTTGATCGCAGCACAGCCGTGGACACCCTCCAAGATGCTGGCACACACGCTGTCCCTTGCCAGCAACCTGCTGACATTCACGCCGTGAATGCAATGACTGCATGCTGTTGCATAATATGGCGTCTCAACTTGCCAAGTGTCACTTCAAGTTGCGCACTTACCAGCAGGGATAGCTGTGCGATGCTGAACGTCGACAGGCCAGCGTTGAGGCGCTTGTGCAGCGTGGAGTCCAGGTCATCCTTGATGGTGCCATCCTGCATACAGGAGGGACACAGGTTATAACAGGTTACAATTATAACACGTGTAACAAGAGCGTGTTAGGCGCTTGTGCAGGGTGGAGTCCAGGTCATCCTTGATGGTGCCATCCTGCGGCAAAAGACGGGACACATGTCACAACACATGTTACAACACATTTAACAATAGCGCGTCGGGGTGCTGTGCAGTGCAGTGTGCTTGTAGTCACTACACATAGTGACTACGGTAGTAGCTTGCTGCAGCACGCAACAACCAAGCCTGGCTACAGGTCAAGGCACTCACCCCCTGCACGAAGTTGGTCACTGCAGCTGCCGACCAGCCCAGTGACAGGATCTGCATCAGTGGCAGGATCAGTGACGATGCCGCGCCACCAGCAGCAAGAAACTCAGGCTTGAACAGGATGCCTGCAGTCTGTGATGGCAGCAGAAGCAGCAGCAGCAGGACGACAGGCAGATGAGCAGGTAGTCGATGCAAAGCCTGTTGAACAGTATGTTGTACTGACATTTGCAATACCCAGGTCTGTAAGTGTGCTGCACACTGTGCAATGTGGCACATTGCATGCAGGTCTTGC
The DNA here is from genome assembly GCA_902809745.2 of Tetradesmus lagerheimii. Lineage (NCBI taxonomy): Eukaryota > Viridiplantae > Chlorophyta > Chlorophyceae > Sphaeropleales > Scenedesmaceae > Tetradesmus > Tetradesmus lagerheimii. The sequence continues at coordinate 14,996 of CADDIJ020000639.1, forward strand.
ATCACAGGGACTCTCTGTGGCAGCCAGTTGCGCACCATTTGTGGGTTCGAGGCAGCAAAGCCTGCAGCCACTGCCAGCACTGCTGTGTTGATGCTGTACACGGTTGGGTTGCCGACAACATGGGCCTCTGCATCTGGCAGGCCTGCAGCAGCAGCAGCAGCAGCAGCAGCAAGCAGCAGCAGCGAGGAAAGTAGCAGCAGCCAGCGGTTAGCCAGACCAGTAAGCATCTGCTGTTTGCGACCCTTGTTGGCAACAGACACAACAAGATGGTGTGTCCCCCGTCATATGCCAGGGACTGGCAAATGCAGTGGCTGCATAAGGGCCAACCAACTGCCTGTTATCAATGCTGCTGTTGATGGCTGCTGGTTTGCAGTATGGACCCAGCTGTGTCTACACTACTGTAGCTGGCCACTCACGCCTGTTGATGGTGTCGTGTGTCTTCTGCAGCTGCTGCTTGCCCTTCCGCTGCACTGTGCTTGCCTCGTTCGTCTTCATTTTGAGGGAGTCCAGCCTCTTCAGTGGCTGCTTGTCATCGTCACGGAACGCCACCACACGGAGAGCAGCAGCGCCACGAGTTGGGGTGCGCAGGGGCAGCAGCGAGCTGCCGCGGGCCTTTGCAGCAGTCGCCTGCGAGGCAAGCATCAGTGAAGGCAGTAACAGTGAGACGAACAGCACAATAGACAGCAGCAGAGAGTGATCCGGACATGCAATGCTGCAGGAATCATCGAGATGTTCTGGTGTAGAGCGTCGTAGTGATGCTGGCTTCAAGCTGGCAGCTGAGGGGTGGGGAGAACCAACATGCTGTACATCACAGCTGCTGATCAGAAGCAAGCACGTGTGCACGCAGTGCACAGCGGCAGGTAACAAACGAAAGCAGAGACTTATAGCTGATGTAGACGCACCATTCCAGGCCTTTGCACGCGCTGATTGAGGGCGAATATCGTCGAATTTGCTGTTGTGCCGCACGCGTTGTACGATGCAGAGTCCTTGCTGTGTTTGTGTTTTAAAATCTGAAGCTTCTGTTGTAACTGAATGGTGCTTAGGTTATATATGCGGCCTGCACACTGCTTCACGGTCAGTGCTTGCGTTGCTCAACTTGGTCATAACCTGGGATTCACGTGGTCGGATGCTGTCATGGCAAAGGGTTGCGCTGCATGAGGAAGCGCAAACTGTTGAAATTGACAAGTTCATCGCAAACTATTGTTCTTTGGCCCGACAGGTCCGCAGCATAATACACGTGTGTATCGTACAAGTTGTCCAGCTGTACTATCGCCCCTGACATGATGACTGTGATGAGCCTTCAGCGCCGACACGGAGCTTTTGTTACTTCAACACACCGAGCTCGCAGATTTTGCACTGCCACGGGCAGCTGGCAACCAAGACCAGCACCAAATTTCAAGTGGCAGCTGGCATCAAACACAGCCTCTGACAGCGGGCGATTTGCTGCTGCCACTGCGCCTGCAATAATCGCGGCATCAGTCAAAGGACATGCGCACCAGTATGTTACAAGACTCGTCTCCTTGCTCTGCATTGATGAGGTCTTGCAAAACAGCACGGCTCAATACACGGCCGCTGTTGTTGTGAACATCATGTGGCACATGTCAGGTGCAAACTGTGACACACGGCCTGGCACTGCCAGTGCGGCACTGATTAAGGCACACGCACCCCGCATATTGCGCTGCCCACGTGCTCTATTTCAACCACATCACATGATCAAACATTCGGCACCTTCAACACGAGTAGTAAACCAGTACACCTTGACTTCAAGGCTGGTGGAACTGTGCATACGTCAAACCGCGGTGGCATACATGCAATCTTCGATCAACTGCTGCCAACTGCAGCACTGTGCCATACAGTGAGGCATAGATCGACTGCAGCCCACCACTTTGGGCCCACCATCGGGCAATCAGGCTGTCTGAAAACCCGAAAGGATGCTCCAATACAGCAACAATGAAGCAAGGTGGAACACGGAAGGCCATGATGATGCGGGAATATGTTTATGTAATGGGGGGACAAGCTGTGAACGTAAGTTTATGTATGGATGCGAACAAGCAAGCACACAGCATCTGCACGACTGCACCATCGCAACAAACAACAAATATATATATAAATAATAAATATATCAAAGTATGCCTGGTAGGCTTGAGCTACCGCTTCCTGGCTATCAGCCAACAGTAGGAGCCTCAGGCAAACTCTGGAAACAACAGCAAATAGTAACTACACCACAACCCAACCTGTACAACTTCCAAAGTCCAGAGCCAAAGCAGTACCTATGGCAGCTTAGTAGCAGTTGTAGATCTCAGCGAAGCTAGAACTCCTGAGACGTGCACGTGCACAGTTCATGCAGTTTTCTTCAAACAGACTCGGCACGACGCAAGGCGGCCGCCAACAACACAACAACAAGCTGCGAGCGCGGCGCTCGGGTTCCCCTTTCATTGACTCAGCAAACAGCAAGCTTGACTGCTGACGGCGGTTTGCTGTTGTCAAGCAGGCACTGCACGCCAGGGGGGCAGCAGCACACACACTGCCACATAGTTCATACCACCACAACAGCAGCACTGCACGCAATGCGCAGATACCACATAAGCACAACATGCACTGAGACACCAGGTGTATTAGGAAGGACGGCAATGCAATCCAGGATAAGATAAGGACGCGTGTGCTTCAGTTTGTGTGTAATATGCACAGGAAGCGTGGCAGCAAGTTCGTAACTCCCTGCGCTGCTGTCCTTGGGAGGTCACACAGCGCTGGAGTATGCAACAGCTGTGCAGCAAAGTGCGTAGTAGGGTGATGTAGCTGCACATATCAGGTCTCTGCTGCACGCCAAGAGGGTGCATAAACGCACATCATGTACATGAGCTGCTGGTGGCGTAAAAGGACAGCATAGGGCCAGAAGGCCAATGGCAGTGTTGTTGTGTACACATGCAGATGCCACAGCTTGGCGAGACCGACCACCCAGTTCAGAAGTAAGCTAGCGATGCAACGCGTGTTATGAGCCATGCAGGAGAGAGCCAGCCACACAACGGCATGTTGTGGTGGCAATCCCGCAACTGCCCAATGCACTGCAGCCCTGTCAACAACTCAAACTGCCTGCTGGCTTACAAACATTCTATCAACTCAACACAGCAAACCTGACAAAAACTACACAACCAACAGCAGATGAAGCAACCACGGACGTCTAGCAACAACAAAGCCAGCACACGGAGTGCTGCTATCAGTAGCAGTGGCACATACGGAAGTTTGGTACCAGCCATCTCTACAGACAAGCAACACTACAGACAAGCAACAAGTAGTCAAACACAGCCACAAGGGGCCAACAGAAAGTATCAAAGCCAGCAACACCGCTGTATCTGGCTGCAACTACAAATGCTCCTGATCTAACACGAAACACCAACGAACAGCAACGCCAAGACATATGACCGCCAGAACAGCATACACACAAACTGAGTCCATCCATGGCTGAAGATAAACACCAGCGATCCCAAGGTTAACAAGCACAGCTGATCATGCTGGCGTTTCCCTGCACCATGCTGCGACAGCAGCATGTATACACGGGCACCAGCAACCTCAAAAGCCACACACCAACTGCTAGACTGCTTGCAGGAAACAGCAGGCAGCTTTCCAAGCAGGCTATCACCACAAAGCACACAGACACACACTATCCTGCCTGCATACCCACTATGTTGCCTGCAGCATCATCACTGCCCCATACTCGGTCAACCTGTCAGCTCTGGCAGGCTGTTCATAGTAGCAAGCCATCCTGGATCACTAGAACTGTTCCTGCGGTACAACTACATCTGTTGTGTCTGACGCAATGCAAATGATTCAGCAGTGCCTAAAATGCCTGAAGAAACCTGACTAGATACTATCTTGCCTGACATACAATGAATATCCACACACACCGTAATGAAGCACCACACTTCTGTCAACACAATACTGGCCTGTTCCTGAGTAACTGGATACTACCTCACAACAGCACTGCAACAAATGCATCTTTTATATATCCAACAAGTGTGCATCCGCCTTCAATGAGCACTGCCTAATCTGTCCTGACAAAATAACGCATCAAAGTAAAACCTGAACTTTCAAATCACCTTCCACACCTGCAGACGTTTGGATCTGACAGTCTGCCGGGTGCACCTATCCTGCAAGGTCAAATCACAACTGTCGGGGAGATCGCACCTAGCACAGCAAGCAGTGTGTAAAGTAAAGGGCTAGCCTACTACCTGACCACTAACAGACACGCCGTATCAGGTGAAACACACAAACACACACATAGCGTGCAAATAACAAAAATGGATCACGACCTTCCGCTACGAGTCCAAAGTGCATCTAGGATGTCACCTGATGCAAACGACTGCCCTTCAACAAGCTGGTCTGCTGATCATAAAGCGCAGCCAGGGACCTGCCACGCCACATAGCCCGGCAGGCACACATGCAAAAGCACAGCAACAAACACAAAAATGGTGCCATTCTGGGGTGGCAGGATATAACAAGACACACAGCCCATATCTAGCATAGCATATCTAGCGTAGCTATCCAACCTGTGGCAAGTTCTGCATGTTGTAGTAGGGCCCATGTAGCAGTCATGTGAGCTACGGGGGCCTTGACAGTGGACTCGTGCAATCAGCACGCACATACAAATGCACATGCATCAACATGCACGTATGCACCTTCTCAATGTTGCTTGTCACACCAAGCTGCATGTGACGAGCGTTGTGCTGCAATAGTAGATAGTCACGTGCACCATCTGTGTAACGCAACCGCACACAAACGCTGCAGCATCACGATAGATGCCGCAGCTTAAGAATGAGAATGAAGCAAGCTTGGCTGTCGCCTACACACTCCAGTACAGCAAGTGCAAACAATCATGCAGCTTGCCAAAGGCGGGGCGTGCACCTGCCAATCCTACATCAAGCTCACTGCCAAAACCGCGGCAACATTCCTGCCTTGCACGAGATGCTCTTTGTGTCTGTCAATCTGTCTTCTGCAGCTACTGTCTGTCCTGGAGCCTGCATAGCAACTCGTCTACAATGCAGTACAAGGCTGGGCACATAGCTTAGTAATCCAAAAGTATGTGCCCAGCCATGCAGCTGCAAACAGTCACCAGGCAAGCAACTACATAAGTTGCTTGACCTCGCAATGCATCCACAGTACCATATGCCTGCGCAACTTTTCAAATGGGACGCTGCTTACGCTGATCGGAGCGCACGTAAAGCTACGTGCACTGCAGCCACAGCAGCTGCTGCTGTTGGGGTTCACAGGCGCGACCCACTGACACCAAACAAGCATGCTGCTGCCTGTCACTCTCCCAGAGTCTGTACGGTCAAACTGTGTTTGACCAGTCAAACCTAGTTAGTGGTCCAGTCAACCATGTTTGACCAGTCAATCCAAGCAAAGCAGAACAGTGATGACTCATCACCACTCTGATGCTTGCCACTCTTCGCTCTCAGAGGTCAACACAAGGGTCAACTATTGCTCTCGGTCCCCGCAGGACTGCAGCCAGCAAGTTGCTGCTGCAGCATGCAGCACAGCCGCCAGCCTAACTGGCAGCTAGTAAAGTGAATAGCCGCTTGTCGCACATCACTCCCGCACAGAATATGCCACAGCTGTGGTGGGCAGCATGCTGTGTCTGACAGTTGGCTAGGCTGTACCTAGCTCTACATCTGCGCAGTATAAGATAGTACCTAGCTCTACATCTGCGCAGTGCAAGATAGCACACACCTCAAGGAAGGTGCAGATGATCTGCAGACAGGATCGAAAGAGAGCCACACCGCTCGCGATGCTACATAAGACGCTGTACGCATGCAGTGTTGACAAACCACACCAAGGGGTGGCAGGGTGGCGGCCTGCGCATGCTTGCAGGCATGTGAGAACACCAGCCAAAAAGCCATAGACACCACGGCATTTGCAGATGCCACACACAACAGTTGCCAACACAGCTACCAAACCCAAGGGAAGCCAGACACAGGTACTGCACAACATCGACTGGCCTCCAGCTAACCGCAATACAACAACCCATCAACGCTTCTGAAATCATATCACGGCCAGCATCGCGCCAGCATCACAAACGTAACAAGCAATGGGCCAACTTTATCATGCACCTCCAAGGCACCACCAAACAAGGCGCCACAGCTAGTCAAACCCAGCCTGCTGTTGCAGAACACCTGTGCAGCAGCACTCATCAAGATGTATGTCTGTTGATACAACAACTCCACCCTCACCTACGCAAGCACTGCTGCCACCACCAGCAGCAGCACTACAGAATAGCAGCACACAAGTGCCTGCGATACACAACGCCAGCAGCGCAGCATGCATGTTGCTGCATGAGCACGCTCTCTGAACGTGTTCGCAAACATGCCATAATCCACACTCCTGAGCAGGCATGTTGAGGCATAAGTAGATTCACACGCTTCAGTAGGCCTGGCCCTGCTGGGTTGGCCTCAGCGCGTCCATCATCTGCAGGCAAACAAAGAAGACGAAGAAGCAGCGGGGTTACATGGCGTGTACAAGCGGCTACGCCACGACCGACATCAGCTGAAGCAGGAAACCGCAAACAGAGCAGGTAAACAACACAAACAGCAGGAAGCAACACAGCATGTTGTCATAAGGCACAACACATGCAAAGAGGCAGTGCTGACTCAACTGTGACTGCTGAATGCAACTTGCACATGCAGACATCATGCACAGCAGCAGTATGCACAACCTGGTGCCTCACACCGTGTTGCCTATACAGCACAAAGCAAAGCTTCACTGCGCACATGATGTGATGTGTCACGATTCAACGGAACTCAACACCCCTACAGTCTGTTGGGGTTGCAATCCAACCCAAGCAACCCCGCCGCACCTTTCTGCAGACTCCTTTCATCACCCTGCAGGCCTTGTTGGGGCTCTGCTGCAGCAGCGGCATAGGCTGCAGCATCGAAGGCACATCGCAAGGCGCCCTAGGCAGCAGCACACTCGGCACAGCAGGCCGCAGCGCGCCCCTGCTGCTGGTCACCAGGCTTGCTGTTGCTGTTTCGGCCACTCGAGAGGGGCTAGTTCCAGCAATGGGCTTAGCAGTGTGGCTGATGCAGCTCACAGCAGCAGGCGCCGCAGCAGCTGCTGCTGCTGTCTTTGCTGCTACTGCTGCATGTTCCCCAGAGCCTAGCACCAGGTCTATCGAGTGACACCTGCCTCTTGCTGCTGGCACTAAGTTGCTGCGCAGGCGTCGCAGGCTCAGTGGCGAGCGCACCGGTGACAGCAACGACTTGACCGACCCTTTAGCAGCTCCTGCTGCAGCAGCCGCTGATGCGCCGGCTGCAGCAGCGCATGCTCCTGCTGCTGGCACACAATGTGCGTCCATTGCTCCGGGTGCTGCCTCCGCCTGCTTGCCGCGGCTTGCAGCTGCGTCACTTGCAGCGGACGCTGCTGCAGGAGCAGCAGCTAGGATGCTGACGTGTGGCCCCGCGTTCCACGAGCCGGCACGCATCCTGCAAGGGGCCGTTGCAGCGGTAGCATCTGCAGCTGTCATGGCTGCTGCTGCCTGTGCGGGCGCTGCTGCTGCTCCTGGTGCTGTGCTCGCAGGACAGCCACTAACGCCAGCTGCCAGAGCAGCAGAGCCACATTCAATAGGCTGTGGAGTACAGCATGATGGTACTGCTGCTGTTGCTGCGGCGTGTGGCTCGGACAGCAGCACAGTAGGCGCTGACAGCGCAGGAACCAGCACAAGCCTAAGCACAGGGTTCTGGTCTGCGCTGTTGCTGCTGCTGCTGGAGCCTCCAATCCTGCAAGACGAGCTGTTGTTGTTGGGCAGCGTGATCGTGTTTGCGCGCTGGTCGAACACAGTCCTGCGCTGTGCGAAGGCAACCTGCTGCGGCTTCTGTTGCTGCGGCGACAGCAGCACCAGCTTCTGCTGCTGCTCAGGACATGCAAACCCGTGAACAGCTGCGCAGGACTTGGCCTGTGTCCTGGTTTTGGCAGCAACAGCTGCAGGAGCTGCTTCAAGCGCAGCAGCGTGTGCAAGCGGCGCAGAACCCAGGAAGCCAGGTGCTGAGAAGTCAGCAGCACCTGCACCTGCAGCAGCTGCTGCATGTGGTGGTGCGCTGCAGGCTGCTGCTGCTGCAGCAGCAGTGCGGCTGGGAGTGCAGCAGCCGAAGCTTGGCTCAGTAAATGCGCTGCTGCTGCTGCTGCTGTTGCTGCTGCAGCAACTACTGCAAGACTTGCCGCTTGAGTAGCTCTGCTTTAAAGAGTCGCTACTAATGCGCCGCTGGGGCAGGCAGGAGTGCCTGCTAGCAAAGGAGCAAGCAGAGTCAGTGTCAGATTACTTCCTAACCTATGTGCGACAATACGACGCGTCTTGTCGCTGCGATGTAGGCTTGTAGCGGCTGGTAAACCAACACTGCGGTCAAGCAAGCCTGCACAGATAGCCAGATGCATAAGCACAGCATGTACGGCAGCAACAACAAGATGCATACCTGATAGGCTTGGGCACAGGAGCCGCATGCGCGATGTGCTTCTGCACCCACGGATGCTGCAGCAGCGCGGCAGCACTGGGGCGCTTCCCTGGCTGCTTGTGTAGCGCAGCATCAACAAACGCCTGGCATTCGGCGCTAACCTCCCCTGGGAGCTTGCATGGCGCAGCAAACTGCGCCTTGAGTGCGACTACTGCTGCATCTGGGTGGCAGAAGGGGGTGCGACCGGTGAGGCCTTCGTGAATGAGCACACCGAGTGCCCAGATGTCAACAGCGCTGCTGTAGGGCCTCAGCAGCGAGCGAGGGATGTTGCGCAGAGCCATGAGGTCAGCAGAGGGCTGGGCCATCACCTGCAGGAGGGGTACAAGGGTGTTGTGATGAGAGGGTGTGGCAGTTTTGCAGGACAGGCAGGAGTGGCAGAGTTAGCAACATGATGCAGCTTGCAGGACGTTGGGTTGCACAACAGCAGGGATCTTGGGCTTGTTCAAGCACGATTGCATGTGCTGCAGGACGACAGAGACGAAGCAGCCTGGGGCAGGGGTGCGCCTGAAAGTGATGAAACACAAACAGACAAGAAACACAGACACCCACTCACCCACCCAAAGACAGAGACAGCAAGGGCGGGAGAGAGAGAGAAGCAGGCAGGCACAAACACAGTAAAGCCAGCAGCAGTCACTCCAGCAGGCTCACCTCTGGAGCCATGTAGTCGTGCGTGCCCACCCTGCTGCATGGCTTGTCTGCGCTGCTGTCAATCGCCAGCCCAAAGTCCCCCAGCACCAGAGAGCCATCAGCTTCGAAGAATATGTTCTCTGGCTTGATGTCTCTGTGGATGATGCCTCTGTCGTGCAGCTGCTCAAGTACCCGCAGCAGTGGGGTGATCACCTGCGGGTGGTGTATAATTATACCATCAGTGCATGGCAGGACAGGGCATGCAGGACGTGAGTGGTGGCAGGGTGTCAGCAGCAGGAGCGATACGGCAGCATCTCCGACATGAGTTTTGGCTGGCAGGAACAAACAGCATACATCTGGACCAAGGTCGATACCCCCAGCTTGAACTTCCTGCAGATAGGTGTAGATCAGGGCAGTGCCTGTTGACCAAACATGGGTAAAGCTGCTGCTTGTAGCTGTTGATCTCATCCAAGCTTGCAGCTGCTTCATCCGGTCACCAGCACCTACCTTGGTGCAGAGGTGTGCCTCATCGCAGAACTCCCTTCGCTCAGTAGCCTGGTACAGGTTGCCTCCCAGGCAGGGCTTGAACTGCAGGCTGAAGTGCTGCGGCGTGTCTGCGACACTGATCAGCTGCACGACACCATTGACCCTGCAGGATATTGATTAAATACAAAACAGTATCAGCGTATGTCTGATTCACTTTGCGTGAGCGGTATGCCATTGCTGTGCAGGCTGCTGGGGACAGGTGCTACTACTGCTGTTCTGACCAGATCAGGCTTGCCGTCCCTGTGCAAGCAGCCTACCTGGCTTCTTGCAAGCGTGAAAGGATGCAGCACTCCCTAGAGATGTTCAGCCAGTGCCGGGCCTGCAGCGCTGGCTTCTCGTAGACCTTGTAGCAGCTGAGGGGCGCGCCAACGCCTGGCGAGCCCAGGAACACGGTGGAGTAGCTGTACAAAACCGCAAATATCCCAAAGATTCTTTAGCATGGCGACACAGCGATGTGCCGGCACAGGGCACCGTACGGGCAATAACAGAACTTTGAGATGGCTGGTAGCACAACGCCTGGTCTGAGCACGACATGACCGCACCTGCTACGGTGAAGGATGTCAACTGCAGTCATTTCAGCGAATCAACCGTCACTTATTGGCATGGGGCGGCAGATCATAGTGGTAAGCGGAGCTGGTGTGTGAGCCTTCAAAACTGGTAGCCTGGCAGGCGTGTTGCATCAACGCCACGCGCTGGTGATTGCGACTGCAGAAAAAGACTGTCTAGGTGGCGATGCCGTGTTGGACGGGCGAGGAGTGCCAGGCAGTCTCAGTACAGAAATTCTGTTTGTTGGATGCCTGCCTCCTCTGCTCTGTTCTCGTCCAGCACAACCGTCTAGTGCTAGCGCTGCACCAGGTCACGTTGATACCGGGTGACAGGGGTGCCTGATGCTTCAGCCTTGTACCTTGTCACCAGGCGAGGTATCCGAGCCCGCTCTCGTAACCCGAGGCCAAAGCTGCTGCAAACGAATTTGATCAGCCGTATTTACCGTTTTCAACGTGATTTAAGGTGATCAGGCAACAAACTGCGACACCCGGCTGACTGCGTGCTGGTGGGCGGTACATCAAGGCCTTCCGGAAGTACAAGACAAGACAAACGCCTGTGCTGCACTGGTTCATGTGTGCGACAACAAGAAGCACTCTGGACTGCATGGTATTACACACCAGTGTAGCTGCTGCCACAGAAGCAGGACCTGCAGATCATTAGCAAAATCAGAAGCAGAATCCTGCTGCAGGACTCCAAGCATGATGCTGCCACGCTTTAGCTCATACAGCAACAAACCGCTCACATAACGCTGCGCACAAAGCCAAGTGTAGGCTGAGCACGGCCCACACTACACACTCAGTGAATGCAACAGCCACGTGGCACAGAGCACTGCATGAGGTACAGATCACGCAATCACATGATGATGGCTTGATGATCAGCTGTGACGAATCCGCGCCGCGCGTGCTGCATGTGCCCAGCGACTCCTCATCATCTGCAATTTGCTGCATGCAATGCACACCGAACTGACGCTGATGCGGCTACCTTGCTGTGAGCTGCATCTGCCCTACGCGCCAGCATCAAACACAGGAATGCACATCTGATGTGCAGTACAGGCCTGCAGCTCATACTAAGCTAGTATATCAAGTCATAATGGGTAACATGATGATGATGATGATGATGATGATGATGATGATGATGATGATGATGATGATGATGATGATGATGATGATGATCAAGTCATAAGCGCATGTGCGGCACACGTCTCAGTAGGGGATCTTGTTCTGCAGGCTCTGGATGTAATCGTAGAAGCCAGTGGTCCACTTGTCGTACGCGTCAGCGATTTGGGAGCGCATAAACGCCGCAGCCTGCACAGCACAACGCAGCGTGCAGAGAATCATTGGGTGAGAGCACACAATTGCGCGTGACAAGCCCCACCATATTCCAACGCACACAGATCGTCACCACAGGGAGACTAACCGGCCACGTCAGCAGTTGCACTGGATCACAGCTGTGGCATAGTTCTGGCATGGTGTCATGATGGCAATCCATGACCTGTGCATCGCTCATCTCCAGGTGGAAGCGCCGCCCGAGGTTAGCAGTTATACCACATCACAGCTGTTGAACAGTCAGGAACCTACTGCAATGCCCACCTGTGCATCGCTCATCTCCAGGTGGAAGCGGCGCCTGAGGTTGGCGACTGGCGCGCCCCTGCTGAAGCAGGGCAGGCCACTCTCAGCCATTAGCGACACGGTGGCAATGATGGGCTCTGCAACGGTGCGCGCCTGGCCAACACAATGGAGAACGACAAAAACAGAGACAGCAGCAGCAGCAGCAGCAGCAGCGCGTGGGTACGGATGAGTTGGGTTGCTGTTTCTGTCAGAAGAAGAAGCAGATAGTGTTAGTGATCCTGGTGCACATTGCGCCCTGGCAAGCACGTGCAGCCATTGCATGAGAACACTTCTACAGCCAGCAAAAGCAGAAGGCAGCGCACACACCGCAGGAAACCGTGACACAGTGGCACATGCAAGCTCTGTAGAAGCATCAGAAGCCAGAAGCAACAGAAGCCAGAAGCATCAGCAGCCACTCACCGCCAAGTATGCACGCACCACCAGCTCCTCAAACAGCGCCAGCTGAGGGCTCACGCGCCTGCCGCCAGGGTCCAGCACCTGCACAGCAGACGGCAGCATACACAAACATGTCAGACTTCGAAGCGGGCTCAGAGTGCAGGCAAGCAGCAGAAGCAGCAGGCTGGCCAGCTGCAACTGCACAGCGCCAGCTGAGGGCTGCCGCGCCTGCCGCCAGGGTCAACCCTGCAGCAGCCATATCTATCGACATCGTCTGGCCAGCTGCAACCACACAAGCCGAGTGAACCACGCACCTGCGTCATCTCGTGGCTGAGTTCAAAGCAGGCTACATGCGCAGGCGAGCGGCAGCAGCAGCAGGCTGGCCAGCTGCAACAGCTGCAGTTACTGCATAAGCACTCAACCAGGCACGCACCTGCGTCATCTCATGGCTGAGCTTGAACGCTGCGCTCTCGAAGCCCATGTTGCCGCCCGGGCTGATCTCCAGGATGAAGCCAAAGTCGATGTGCACGATGTGGCCCTGGTCGTCAAGCATGATGTTGCCGTTGTGGCGGTCCTTGGCCTATACACCATATGAATGTGTTTTGCAGCAGCAGCAGCAGCAGTGAGATCAGCTTAATCAGGATTTGCCACTGGCAAGTTGCCAGACGCATCGCAGCAGTCATGAAAGGCAAGGCTGTGGCCCTGGTCGTCCCGCAAGATGTTGCCGTTGTGGCGGTCCTTGGCCTATACACCATATGAAACATGTTATGCAGCAGCAGCAGCAGCAGCAGCAGCAACGAAATGAGCTTGCTTTAGCCTTGCCACTGACAAGTTGCCAGAGGCAGAGCAGCAGTCATGGAAGGCAAGGCACTAGATCGTCTTGGTCGAGCATGATATTGCCGTTGTTGCGGTTCTTGGCCGTCATTACTATAGTTGCAGCAGCAGCAGCAGGAAGGCAAAGGACAGCGTTGAGACGTCGGGCAGTCATGCAAGGCACCAGACCGTCTTTGTTATCAAACATGATGTTGCGCGTTATGGCACTCCTTGGCCTGTCGCCTGGAGCACTCAGTTGTTCCTCCCCTGCAGGTTTGACTGAATGGTTTGTGACAGCTGGATAGCACTATTGTAACTCACCTGCAGCAGGTAGCTGGCCACTGCATATGCAGCTTCACTGACGATGAAGTTCTCGCGTGCGCGCTCAAACGCAGCGCTGCCTGCCGCGCCGAACTCTGCGCTGAAGATGTCGTGCAGGCCCCTGTCGCTCAGCTCACCCAGCGCAGCACGCGACTTGGTGTTGGGCACCACCTGCAGCAGCAGCAGCAGCAGGGAAGGCAGGGTGCGCTGTTGTGCCCTGCGGACCAGAGGGCGCGCAAGTTTGACACTGCGAGCAGCGCAGAAACCTTGGTCGACGCCTTACGTGGAACTTGCACACAACTGTGCAAGTTGCATGTATTGACTCAACCTTTCGGTCATGATGATAACCGCCGCGACAGCAGCTCACCTCGATGGTGCCACACTCATAGCCTGTGGGCAGGCAGGCTGTGGCGCAGCAGCCCTGAGCACAGTTTGATACGATCCGTTACTGCTACCCCTAGTCACTGAATGCCCTGAGCAAGGTTTTGCAGCAATATGACGGCCCACAGCTGATAGACCAAATCGACCCCGCCTCTACAATAGCCACATCAATTGTTTGATAAACGTACAAAGTAACCAGAGTCACTTTGCAATTCGTGCAGCAGCTCACCTCAATGATGCCGCACTCGTAGCCCGTGGGCAGGCAGCCGTACGGCCGCAGGTACAGCCCCAATCCAGCAGCCTGAAACGCAGTGTGCAGCAGCTTGATGACCTGCAGGCAGCAGCAGCAGCAGCAGCAGCAGTGACAACCCTGAGCTCTCTCGCGAGAATGCTGCGATAGCAATGCAGTTGACTGAATGAGTGACCAAGCGCATTGCTCTGCAACAGCCACCAAGACACGAAAGACAACCAAGCCAGTGTGAACAGCAATGTACAGATGGAAAGTGCAAGGAAACCAAGCAACGCACCTACAGGTGCACACCAGTGGTCCCTTGTAGGCTTGCACCTCTGGGCCTATGCCATGTGCCTAGACCACTATAACACTCCTGGCTGATAGCAGCCCAAGACAAGTGTTTTTCAGCTCAAAAATGCACACCAGAACACACCATCACGCAGTGCACCTGTATTGCCAGCACATCCTGCCTGATGTCGTCTCCAACCTTGAAGATGCAGGCCATCTTGGCAGGCACCTCTGGTCCAACGCCTGGCGTTGCCCCAGGCGCAGGCACCTCGACATCAAACGCCACCAGGATCGGCACCTGCAACACGGTGCAGCAGCAGAAGCAGCAGGAGCAGGGCAAATGCTCAAACCATTCCAATCTGAGCCGATCCTAGCTGGATTCAGCAAAGCCCTAAAAGCGCTTTCAGTGCACAACACAAGGCCTGCGTCCCGTACCCCACACATCCAAAAACGTCAACACCCTGGGAAGCAGCCGGACAGCAAACTCACCTTGGCTGCGCTCCGCATGCACACGCTGCTTGACGGTATGTGCCCCTTGACGCGTGCCTCAAGGTTTTTTGTGACATGTACGTCCCTTGCCTACGGGCTGCTGCGCACCTGGCGCCTTAACCCCCCCTCCCATGCACACATAACAGACAGATGACAAAAGCCTACCTTGGCCGCGCTCTGCATGCAGGCGCCGCTTGACGGTATGCGCCCCTTGACACATGCCTCAGGGTTTGTTGTGACATGTACACCCCTTGCCTGCGGGCTGCTTCGCACCTGGCGCCTACCCCCCCCATCCCCATACACACATAACAGACAGATGACAACAGCCTACCTTGGCCGCGCTCTGCATGCACGCGCCGCTTGACGCTATGTGCCCCTTCACACGTGCCTCAGGGTTTGTGGGCACGTACAGGTCCTGCCGCGGAGGCGCAAAGCCTGCCAGTGCTTCCTGCAGCTTCACTCGACGCTCGTCCTTGCTGAATTTGTACAGGTAGCCTGACAGGTTGGTGACCTGGCACAACGGCAATGCAGAAGCAGCAGCAGCAGTTTAACTGAGCGCTAATCTCTCTGCGCTGAGGTTACCAAGGTGGCCTGACAGGTTGGTGACTTGGCAGAGCAATGACTGATGTCCAGCAGCAGCAGCAGTTTGACTCAGCGCCCATTTGACGCTCGTCCTTGCTGAACTTGTACAGGTAGCCGGACAGGTTGGTGACCTGGCACACGCATCTGCATGGCAGCACAACAACAGCCAGCCAGCAGAAAGCGTTAGCTGGTGATAGCCAAACACTGCCTCTCCACATCGTCCAGCTGCCTGACAGGTTGGTGACCTGGCGCAGCAATGAATGAAAAGCACCAGGAGCAGCAGCAGCGGCAGCAGCAACTCAGAGCTTCAAGCTTCACTCGGCGCTCATCCTTGCTGAACTTGTACAGTAGCCTGACAGGTTGGTGACCTGGCACAACGGCAATGGACATGCAGCAGCAGCAGCAGTTTGACTCGGCGCTCATCCCTCTCCACTTAATTTACAAAGGTGGCCTGACATGTTGTTGACCTGGCCCAGCGGCACCAGACATGCAGTGGCAGCTGCAGCAGCTGCAGCTGCAGCAGACCACTCTATGCAGTATCCATCCAGAAGTGTCATCATTATCATCACCTGCTCAAAGTAGCCTCCTTGTGCTGCCCAGTACTCCTTCTGCGCGGGTGTCATCTGCGCCTCGATCTGCTCCTTTACACGCGCTGAGATCTCCCACAAGCCAGTGTCCTTGGGAGGCTGCCAGCCAGACCTGCACAACACATAAGAGCGTCAAAACAACATCAAGTACTGAGTTGCCTTTGTGTGCGTGCAGAGATCTCCCACAAGCCAGTGTCCTTGCGCGGCTGCCAACCAGACCTGCAAACACATAAGGGCGAATACACATACATGTGTTACGTACAGCCAAGAGCAAAGACCGAGTTACCCTTGTAACTTCAAAATGGGCTCGCACAGGTGTTCCTTTTGTTGTGCTAGCAGCAGCGGCAGCATGCGGGGCTGCTTCATCACTGCAAGCCTACTGGATGTGACATTTGTGCAGCTTGGATACGCAGTCCCTGTGCAGCACAACATCCCATGCTGTGATGCACTCACCTCTGCATTCCACCATCACAATATTACACACTACAACCTCTTGACTTCTGGGTGAATGGTTCCTCCGGCGGCTTGGCTTCGCAGTTCGCCCAAATAAGCTGGCGCGCAAACAAAAAACCGTATTTCAGCACCTCCACGGATGCACTTTACACAGCATGAAGGAGCTGATACGGCGTGCATGAATGCAGGATCTTGCATTACGGCTGCACACACCTCTTGACCTCTGGGTTGAATGCTTCCTCTGGCGGCTTGGCTTCGCTGTTGAGCGCCCAGATGAGCTGGTGCGCGAACAGGTCGCTGTGCGCAGCAGCAGTCAGGAAGAAGCTCTGAATGGCCCTGTCGTCGTCCCCGCGCAGCAGCTGCACCAGCTGAGGCAGGAAGAACACCA
The DNA here is from genome assembly GCA_902809745.2 of Tetradesmus lagerheimii. Lineage (NCBI taxonomy): Eukaryota > Viridiplantae > Chlorophyta > Chlorophyceae > Sphaeropleales > Scenedesmaceae > Tetradesmus > Tetradesmus lagerheimii. Next base: position 31,747 of record CADDIJ020000639.1, read on the forward strand.
GCTGCAGCACACGATAGACCATACAGCAGCAGCAGCAGCGGTGCAAGGCAGCAGTCAGTGTGTGGCTTGCAGCAGCTGCACCAGCTGAGGCAGGAAGAACACCAGCTGCAGCACGATACAGCAGCAGCAGCAGCAGCAGCAGCGGAGGCAGCGGCGGGAGCGGTGGCAGGCAGCAGTCAGTGTTGTAGCATGAAGCAGCTGCACCAGCTGAGGCAGTAAGAACACAAGCTGCAGCAAACAAAAGACGATACAGCAGCAGCAGTAGCAGCAACGGTGGCAGGCAGCAGTCAGTGTTTGGCATGCAGTAGCTGCACCAGCTGAGGCAGGAAGAACACCAGCTGCAGCACACAAGAGACGATACAGCAGCGGAGGCAGGCAATTGTGCTCAAGCGCCGGCAGCACCAGCTGCATCATGGTCTGCACCGCAAATGCGTCTTCCTTTAACCTTCACAAGCAGGACCCTTAGCAGCAGCTGCTCAGCCAACACTGCACATGCAATGCTCAAAGACCTAGCCCTTTGCCGCACCTTTTCAGGCCGCTCGTTGAAGAGACACTTGATGGCATACGACCGCACAGCCGGATCCTCAGCAGCAGGCTCGCACAGCAGCTGCAGCCCACAGCATGATCATCACAGCAGCTGCCCAGCCAATATGCACACATAGATTTTCAATAATTCCTGCCTAGGAAGCCTTCGCCGCACCTTCTCAGGCCGCTCGTTGAACAGGCACTTGATGGCATACGAGCGCACAGCCGCGTCCTCAGCAGCAGGCCCGCACAGCAGCTGCAGCCCCTGCGCTGCATTGCCGGGCGCCCAGATGGCCAGGTATCGCAGCAGATCTTGGCGGTTGGCCGCCTTGGCTGTAGCAAGCAGCAGCGTGGCTTTGGGCAGCGCCTGCACCTGTTGCAAGCAGGAGACAAGCAGCAGGAGATGCTTGGTTTGGAGCAAGGTACAGCAGCAGATCTTGGCGGTTGGCCGCCTTGGCTGTAGCAAGCAGCAGCGTGGCCTTGGGCAGCGCCTGCACCTGTCACAAGCAGGGAGACAGGCAGCAGGAGGTGCGTGGTGTGAAGCAAAGGTGCAGCAGCAGATCTTGGCGGTTGGGCACCTTGGCCGTAGCAAGCAACAGCGTGGCCTTGGGCAGTGCCTGCACCTGTTACGAGCAGGAGAAAAGCAGCAGGAGGTGCGTGGTGTGAGGCAAAGTGCAGCAGCAGATCACGGCGGTTGGGCGCCTTGGCTGTGTCAAGCAGCAGCGTGGCTTCAAGCAGTGCCGTCGTTGAGTGTCACGTTGCCGCTTGTAACGAGACTGACACACGCAGTCTGAGTTAACGTGAGTGTCTGCTGCATGCTTCACTACCTGATTACCTGTTACCTGCTGCATGCTTCACCACCTGCGTACCTGAGTATCTGCTGCATGCTTCACCACCATGGACTCCAGTGCAGCTCGCAGCGGCTCTGACGCTGGGAAGTGGTCCAGCAGGCTCAGCGCCAGGCAGGGGTCAACCTGCCACGCCACTGGCACGTACTCGCGCCATGGCACCTGCGATGCACGCGCATTGATACGTGTGAGGCAGCATGCTGCAACTGTTGTCATCAAGTCTGCAAGGTCTTGAGAGTTGCGGTGTTTGCTACCTGGGAGGTGGCCCAACAGGCTGAGCGCCAGGCAGGGGTCAACCTGCCACGCCACTGGCACATACTCGCGCCATGGCACATGCAATGCACAAATAACAAACACTAAGAATAAAAGTGAGGCAGTCTGCTGCACGTATATGATGCATGTGCAAGCTCTCGAGAGTTGCAGCGTGTGCTGGCGGGTGCTGGGAAGTGGTCCAGCAGGCTGAATGCCAGGCACGGGTCAACCTGCCACGCCACAGGCACATACTCGCGCCACGGCACCTGCAAATGAAGACACAAATACCAAAAACAAAGTGAGAAAATGTGTTTCAAGCGTATCATACAGTCTGAAAGCTTTCAATGAATGCAGTGTGTGCTAGCTGGGAAGTGGTCCAGCAGGCTCAGCGCCAGGCAGGGGTCAACCTGCCATGCCACTGGCACATACTCGCGCCACGGCACCTGGACATTGCAGCAAGCACAAGCACAATAAATCAAAGTGAGGCAGTGTCTGTCATAATCAAATCTGCAAACTCTCAATAGTTGCAGTGTGTGCTAGCAGGGAAGTGGTCCAGCAGGCTGGATGCCAGGCAGGGGTCAACCTGCCACGCCACCGGCACGTACTCGCGCCACGGCACCTGCATATTGCGGGATTAGCATTGAATTAGAGTGAGGCAGCGTGCTGCAAGTGTATCATACAGTCTGCAAGCTCTCAATAGTTGCAGTGTGTGTTAGAGGGTGCTGGGAAGTGGTCCAGCAGGCTCAGTGCCAGGCAGGGGTCAACCTGCCACGCGACAGGCACACACTCCGTCCATGGTACCTGCAATGCAGCAAGCACAAGCACAATGAATTCAAGTGCGGCAGTGTGCTGCAAATGTTATCAGCAAGTCTGCAAGCTCTCAGTAGTTGCAGTGTAAGCTAGCAGAGAAGCAGTCCAGCAGGCTCAGCACCAAGCAGCGGTCAACCTGCCACGCCACCGGCACGTACTCGCGCCACAGCACCTGCGAATTGAGCACAATGATTAGCGATGAAGCAGTGTGCTGCAGGTGTATCATACAGTCTGCAAACTCTCATCAGTTGCAGTGTGTCTAGCTGGGAAGTGGTCCAGCAAGCTCAGCGCCAGGCAGGGGTCAACCTGCCACGCCCAGGCACATACTCGCGCCATGGCACCTGCAAATGCAGAAACACAAATACAACCAATCAAGTGAGGCAGTGTGCTGCAAGTATATCTACAGTCTGCAAGCTCTTAAAAGTTGCAGTGTGTGCTGGCCGGTGCTGGGAAGTTGTCCAGCAAACTCAGCGCCAGGCAGGGGTCAACCTGCCACGCCCAGGCACATACTCGCGCCATGGCACCTGCAAATGCAGAAACACAAATACAACCAATCAAGTGAGGCAGTGTGCTGCAAGTATATCTACAGTCTGCAAGCTCTTAAAAGTTGCAGTGTGTGCTGGCCGGTGCTGGGAAGTTGTCCAGCAAACTCAGCGCCAGGCAGGGGTCAACCTGCCACGCCCAGGCACATACTCGCGCCATGGCACCTGCAAATGCAGAAACACAAATACAACCAATCAAGTGAGGCAGTGTGCTGCAAGTATATCTACAGTCTGCAAGCTCTTAAAAGTTGCAGTGTGTGCTGGCCGGTGCTGGGAAGTTGTCCAGCAAACTCAGCGCCAGGCAGGGGTCAACCTGCCACGCCCAGGCACATACTCGCGCCATGGCACCTGCAAATGCAGAAACACAAATACAACCAATCAAGTGAGGCAGTGTGCTGCAAGTATATCTACAGTCTGCAAGCTCTTAAAAGTTGCAGTGTGTGCTGGCCGGTGCTGGGAAGTGGTCCAGCAAGCTCAGCGCCAGGCAGGGGTCAACCTGCCACGCAACAGGCACGTACTCGCGCCATGGTACCTGGAGAATGCAGAAATCACAAGCGAGACAGTGTACTGCAAGTATCATCATGTAGCTGCACGCTTTCGACAGTTGCAGTGTATGCTAGCAGGGAAGTGGTTCAACAGGCTCAACGCCTAGCAGGGGTCCAGCTCCCGTGCCCAGCTTGGCATTGTGATGAAAGATATCAGCCTGATACTCACTGCAGGTGCTGCCTTGGCTGCTTCTGCATA